>APFE030827414.1:23505-57114 GCA_000404065.3 Pinus taeda | reverse complement strand
AAAAATAGAACTTGCGCCATAATTTGCCTGCGGGCCCACTTAGTGAAGGCGACTCTTTTCACTAAGCTCCATCATCTTGTTGTAATCTCAACAGGGGTGTTGTTTCAATGGCTTTGCATCTAGCATCAAAGTGATCTTCATTACTCCCAAATCCCCTACTATCCCTTTTAGATCAAATAACTTGGTGGGAAGCAAGTCCTAATATTATTGCAATATCTCTGCAACCTTATCTACTATATCTTCATCCCAATAGTCACCTATGTTCATGACCTTCGACTGTGATTCCGATCCAATATTCACCTGCTTGGATTTTAAAGGCTCTGATATATAAGAAATGTCTCCCTTAGTTCCCTTGAATTCATGTTGTCCTTCGGACTCAAGAATGTGGATGTTCCTGGGATCTTCTTTGTCATCCTCTGCGGTCACATTATAACATTCGAGCACATGGCGTAGCTACGTACCCCAATTTGGCTGTAACCATTCAATCAGTTCTTTAGACATTTTGAATATAGTAGCTTTGATATTCTATAGTGCTTCATCTATACATTCAAACCCATCTTCAAAGCTAAAAGTTAATAGAAAATATTCTTTCAGAACATCCCATTCTACGATCTAGTGTCGCAGCTCCATTTCCAGCTATCATTTCCTTGCAATTGTATCCAAAGTGTGGGAGAAGATATGCACCCATTGAGACTATGGTTTTTCTCCCCACTCTATTTTCCAATGAGCTAAAACCTCACGTAGATCGTCATTCCCTGTGTATTTCTCCGCAATGTAGGTATTAGCATACCCAAACGTCAACTTCATCGTTCTTCAATACTCCTTCCAATCTGAAAATTTGTTCTTATGTGTTCCCCACTAACAGGTAGGCATAGCTCACAGTGCAATGTCTAGATCTTGGAATCAATGTTCCTCTGGTACATCCCTTTCAAATTTATCCAAAAAGAAATTGAAATCCTCTAAACTAGCATAATATGGTAAATTGTGTACCTTGGTGGACATACATTGTAACGACTTGGTAAGCCTTTTGCAGCGTAATGATGATACTTCAAGCAATCGGTTTTGTCAATGTTCGAGCTCCTCATCTGAATATGAATTATAGGAGAAGTCCTTCTCCCACACGATTCACCCTTGGTTGTTGTCGTCCACTATTTCGATCACTTCAAAGTCAGTTATGGTGTGCACCCCTTCAATATCCATAGTCATTCCATGTAGGTGCCCCATAAGAATAATCTTCTGCTGATTGGCCATTCTCAGCTGGATTGGGGACCACTGTAGCACTAGACTTCCAATTATTTCCCAAGTTTGCATCGGTAGAACATTTTCATCATATCCTAAATAAAGAATTACCTGTTCCATTTCGTATTCTCCAATCTGGGCAGTGAATCTCATTTCGTGACTAGTACTCTTCTTACCTTTTCCCACCTTATGTATTGCACCCTGTCCTGATAGAGGATTATTTTGACCAATTCTATTATCTATCAATTCTTGTAGTCCTTCTACTACCTTGTTATCCCTTAGGAGTTTCATGCAGGTTTTCAAAAATGATGCTAATAAGGAGAGGTCTCCATCCTATGCAGTATTGGTACCTTCAAACTTTCCCATACTTTAAGTCCTTGATGTATAAGCTCCTTCATCCACGAAGCTCCTTTTTTCTTCCATAAATGTTTCCTTCACCTTCTTTACATAGAATCTCGTCTCCTTATCAAAAGCCTTGCAAACCCACACATTCTCCTCTAGTTTCTTCCCTTTATCTTCCCCAATAGCTATGCCACTTCGTGTGACAATATTAACACTTGGAACTTCTCCACACAGTTCAGATCTCATCATTTGGATGTTCTGGGTAGGTTGTTGAGTCTGAGTCTTATTTTCTTGCATCTTCGTGATAATAATTGGCCAATATTCTATAACATGGTCAAACTGTTGACAATATTAACAGGAATGGTGTGTTGGATTTTGACAATCACATACAAAATGACCCACTTCCCCCCAATTGTAACAGATGATCTAACTGCAACCACTTCTAGCTCCTCCTCCTCGCCCTCTTCCTTGGCCTTGGAATCCTCCACATGTCGCAGTAGTGCCTTGATCTTGTTGAGGATGAGTCTTTTCCTTCATTCAATGCGTTGGGGTTTTATCCATCATCAATTCAAAACTTCGATAATGGTGCTCATCATGACCTACAGATTTTCATAAATTGCAAAAAAACTGTTGAGGGGTTTATACAAAATTTTGTAGTAGATAACAGTTATATGTTGCATCTTTTCATGTAAACTAACAAATATTGCACCATGGTACTACTCCCGTGCTCGGCCCAGTGGTATTTTTTGGCTTCAGGGGGACAGGGCCTCCCCCAATGAGATAATATTGATAGACCAGGAAATGGTCCTTATCGTGACGATGGCCTCTACATTTCAAGAATAAAACTTCTACGTGAACCTTAGTTTTGACTTCCTTTCCCTTTCTGAGGCTTTGCAAATCCATATGTAAGCTAGCCACCTGTGACTGAATCTATTTCACCCCCAGATTCATATCCTGAGTGATTGAAGCTTCCAATCTCATAGAAATCACTAATGTTTTAGCCTACATGGTAATTTTCCATTGTGATAGTGGCAATCTCAGATGGGGTAAGAGAAAAGAAATGTACCAATTCCTATGTTGATCATTCTTGATTTCCATATTAACATGCTAGAGAAGACACTTCAGTATTTGATCAAAGTCCCGTGCAGACTCATTTAAATTCTATTGGATCTCTTTGACCTCCATCATAGATTGGACTTGTGACTTAGGCTTCTTGAATTCACTATTGAGCACTTCATCGTCTCATCCAGTGTTACATTTGGATGCACCGAACAATACTTAACATATCAACTTAGTGCTCTATATTACAATGTTGTTCAAATCATCATCTGTAACCTGTTGTGACTTCCACACAACATTTTTTACAAACCAAAATTGTTCAGGGTCTTTTGTTCCTAGACCCTTGAATATGGGCATGTTCATTGCATTGGCCATGTTGAATAGTGGAGGTGGAGGTGGAGTTGGAGATATAGGTGTAGGTGTGTGAGGCGTAGGTGATGGCGGAGGTGGAGTGGATGCATTTGGTATCTCATGATACCCTATCTTACTTCCTGTAGCACACCTAGAGGTGTCCTCAGGACAATAATTTCTTCATCAATTTTAGATGCTCCCAACGGAGGATTATATTCAACACCTGAATCTAGGTCTCTCCTGAATTTTTTCCACTTCGAGTAGCTCCAGTCAAATATCTTCTAAACATTAATTTAATCACATAATACTTTTCTCACACAATAACATTTTAATCCAAGTCTTCAGGGATTTCAGATACTTACATCTTGGTCCCTTGAAAAAGCATTGTTTAGCTAAGCTGTAACTAACAGATGTGTCGATCACGAACTTAGTGATGAAACCACCAAAAATGTTATCAATCCAGTAATATTTATCCCTCACAATCTTGTTTTCTTAAGCCTCCAAACATCTTACCAACTCTAGAATCCACATAATAGGGTTGTCAAGCTTCCACGTACCCTAAGTATCTGCTAGTTTTGACAACCACTAATGTAATTCGCACTGAAAAGAGTAGAAGAAAATTTCATGCTCGTCTGTGTACATATATCTATTCAGTCACTCTTCCTTCAACAGATGTAGATTCCTATTTTCCTGAGCTACAAATTTGTCCAGCTTTTGATCTATCCACTTCTCAATTTCTTTCTTAGTTGGGAACCATTTATTCAACATCACACATTCCTCAGACAGATCCTAGTCTTGGAAACGAACCATTTTTTGGCTTGAGGGGTCCTGACCCAATTTTACAGTTAGTTGCGCCAACCAACAAAACCCTAAGTTGTTGTCCATTTCGGTAAAAACCTACATGGGGTAAGTTATAGTCTCACCCGAAGTAGGGTTGGAGGATGATATAACCAGGTTTCTACATCTAAAGGTCTGTGTGATGGGTTTTTGTTATTTATAGGGCTTTATCCCCACCTTCGCAAACCCTAACCCTTAAAATGAAAAAATCATAGTAACATACAAAAAACAAAATCTAACTCTTCGTAGAACACTTTAAACATTCATAATATCAAGTGAACATGAACATCTAGCACTTTTGTGCATCAATTTAGAGTTTCTTCAAATAAATGCAGAAAACATAGTGAATACACATAAATTACATAAGTAAATATAAAGGCACATATACATAATTATTACTCAAAAATAGTATTTATTAGATATAATCCTTCTGTTACAAACTCTTCTTCCCTACGTACATAGCTGCAAGGGTCCATGCACTTAGCTTATGAACTTACCAAGGTCTCTACACACAGAGATGTAGGAGCCTTCCCCTTCACTTGAGTAAAGAAAACAAACTTTTCTATCTCAAACTACTTTCCCATACAATGATCTTCAATTACTTACTAAATTCATATGACTTGCTATGACTCCTTTATATAGCTTCTATTGTTACAATACCATGGTTCACAAACCATGGGCGAGTCACAAAACATCCTATCTTCTAACAAACTAAGGCACTAAAGTCCCTTTTGACTCCAATGACCTTCACGCTCTGCTCCCTCAAAATTCAGAGACTTTATATGTATAACAAAATCAGTTACAAAATTTACCCTAGGGGACCCTGTCCCAACACACATCAAGGAGACCCCATGTATGTTGGTGGTATCCAACACCATCAACATTATGGTGCTAGAAGGAGGGGCCATATTACAAGTTGTGCCCATTGAGTCTGCTTTGAATCTCTTATCTTGAACGGCTAATTCCCAAGTAATTATCACGAAGCTTTTTTCTAACCTATACCTTGGTAAAATTATCAACTCCAAGAAAAAAATTCATGGCTTCTCTCAATTCAAGTTTGATGGTCAAGGAAGTAAACTCATAGCTAAACACATATCTAATTTTCTAAGTTTTTATAAATCTCATGAAATCAATGACGAAGATATTGTTTTTGTAGTATTCACCCTAACCCTTAAAGGTCATGTTAATTGATGGTGTCATACCTTACCATTTTCTTCTATCCATTCATTTTATCAATTCCTTAAGGAGCTTCATCAACCTTTTTATAGGTATGATTACCAAGATGTTCTTAAAAGGATTAATCAACTAAGAATGTACCCTAATGAATCAATTGAGGATTTTTATAATTTATTCCTTCACTTATGTTATGATTTTCATGGAGAATATATGGATTGGGAATTCCTAAAAGGAACTTTGAAAGTTTGGTTCAAATCTCTTCACGCGGTGAGTCCAAAACCCCTGATGATTTTTCTTTTCCGAACTCTATAAATCATGAGACACCTCTAATTTTAGAGGAGGAACCTACTATCCCTTTTTTTCCTTGTCCTCCACCTTTTCCAGTACCAATCATGGTGCCTCTACATATTAATGATCAAGCTGGGATACTTGTAAAGCAAATTCCTAATCCATATTCTCAACCTTCATCCACTTCCAATGATATTGATCTTACTGGGGATAATATGGAATGGTTCATGGAGCCTAAGGACCAAGGTGAAGGCAAATATATTTATTTCTCAACATGAGATTAATTCTCATAATCTCAAGCATGAATCTGATTTAGACACCTGCCATATTTTATCATCTCTTTCACATCATCACTTGCCCCTTGATTTTCTTGATCAGTCTCCATTTGTAGTTTTTCAGTTTTGTAATCTAAATAGGTATCACATGAAAGGTAGTCATTTCTCACAAGTAGAAGAGAAAGAAGGTGAAGATTAATATTTATCTTTCTTCTCTTTTTCAAAATCCTCAATGTCAAGATAATGTTCCTCAAAACTTGGATGATTTTGAATCTAGGAATCACGGTAATGAATCAAATGAAGTTAAAGTTCCTCATCAATATGAAGTCTTGGAATACCATAATTTTGATGATGACTCCATTACTATTTACAATGATTTATTCCAAAGTGAACCAATTGATCTTTTAGTTTCTTAAGAAAATTTTGATTTGAGATATTTAGATCTTAAATCCAATTCAAACAAAGAAGATGTTCCTATCGAAATTCCTTCTTAACCTCACTATCCTTTGTGTTCTACTATTAAAATGTATTAATCCATGTAGAAGATATCCCATTCTCTTCAATTTCATCATTTAATGAGTTTGATTTTGAATTGACACAAGATAGTGAGGTTATCCATGATGAAAAGGAAAACAAGCAACTCATCAAATATCTATTCCATCCCTTATCATTTGCAGTTTTTCATGAAGAAAATTCTTTTGTTGAAGTTACTCATGAGATTGATCCAATTTATTCATCCTTAGATGTTGAATAAAAATATTCTTTGGACATGATTAATTTGTTTGTTGATGATGCAAAATCTAGTCAAATTAGTGATGTAGATGGTTCCAATTTAGATAGTAGTGATCTTATTGAAATTATTAGCGGTAGCTATCCACGCATCATGCAGGATCTAATCCTATATTTGAAATGAAATTCTATAATCCTTCAAAGTTCCAACACTCATTAGGGAATCGAGGCACTTCACATTATGTTGATGGTTATGTTAGGTTCTTGAGATCCTAGCAAGATATGAGAACTATGTCAAATTTGAATTTTTTTTCAAAATTCTTTTCTTTGCATGGTTTTTCAGGGTGCAAATTCCTCCTTGAAAGATGTTTTGTATTTTGGACATAACTCTTCTAAATTCCAAGATTTGACATCTGATCAAATTGAGGAATTTGTTTCAGTTAGTTCATATTCATGAAAATATTTCTATCAAACTTGGGTTTGGAATGTAAACCTTTCCTAGATGCACAAAGTTGTGAAGTTGATCATATTAAAAATTATCATTGAATGAAATATTCATGTGTATCAAATACATTTGAAAGTAATTAGGTCCTAGTTTTTCTTGAAAATATCTTATTACTAATCATTTACATTTTGACACCAGATCTCCTCTTGAATGTTGGTGAATTCTTGAGATATATGGTGAATCATGTTCCTATTTTCCACCCATTTCATCTTGATTGGTTTCACGTATTCATTATACTGGCATTCCTTTTCAATTATTTTAATGATTGTGATTTTGGTTCAGTTTGTAACCAGGTACAAGGAAATTATTTGTCACATTCATTAAGTGAGGAATATTATTCTATTATTCAAAGCATTTGTAAAGTTGTTCAAACTGATCTATCTTTGTTGTCTACTAATTAGGAACCTTATGTCTTAATAGGTTCATTTGATCATAATGTTCATCCTAGTACCTATCACTCAATTTTTTTATTTTCATGCCAGTATATCATATGACATTTGTTTTACGTTAATTGAACTTTATGATTTACAATCTCACTATTTGGAAACTTGTCAAGCAATTGAGGCACTTCATCCTTTGTTTGTTGTTCTGTCAAACCCTCGCTATCTTGATAATCCTTCTAAATATGATTAGATTTAGTTAGAAGCATCTTACCTAGCATGCCCTTATGCTAATAAAATATTTCTATCATTCTTAATGTTTTCTAAGAGAACACAGATGCAGGTGCTTTAACAAGGAATTATAGAGGTTTGTATGATTTTTTTCTTATCGAAAAGGTAAAGTTGGAGGTTGGATAAAGACGGGTGTTAATTCAAGTCTTCCTATAGGAAATACCTTCAATATTTTGTGAACAAATTTAAAACTTTTTCCTTTTCTATTGCACATTATTATATATTGGTTTTAATTTCCCGTTGCTTAGTGTTTGCAAGTCGAGACCAATTACGGTGGCTTCATTGGAAACATCATTACACATAGCCCTAACCTTCTAGGTGGTTATGTTAGGAGTAGGTTTAGTTGTATTCTGGTTTCCCTATACATGTGTCCTGCATCGGCTATCCATTTAGTCTTTGCATTGGTTTTGTTTTCTTTTTATTCTTCTGCATGTTGTGCTCAATTCATCCTCCCTTTGTTGTGTTATTTTAATGTTGTTTTTTGGTTTTAATATGTCTTTTCTTTTGTGTTTTTATTTAATAATACCTTGCATGAAATATAATCCTTTTGACTCAAAATACAACGTGGCAAACTTGAAAGGGCAATTGCAATGGAAAATAATGCTTGGCTAATATGTTACCTCTTCTCTATCTGGGTCTACAAATCTTAAAAGTCAATGATGTCACAATGGAAAATATGATCCATTCAAATAGAAAGCCTTTGGTAGAACTATAAGTCTCATATCTATTGATCTAGGACCTTCATTCCTCAACTCGACTTTCTAAGTAAATAGTGTTTTTTTATTGTTGATCCAATGGAGTAGAGAAAGGTAAGAGGAAAATAAATTAGCAAGAAAACTAATATCAAAGGTATATATACCTTTCTTTGAAGGAAAAACCTCTCATGCCCTCAATAAGTTGGGATCTCTCTTTGTCCCCAGTAAATAAATAAGTTCCTAAGCACAATTTTGTAAATAAAATAAATAAATGGCGAAATAAGAGAAAGGATTCCTACAAAGAGAGGTGCAACAAGTAACTTTTCTGAAGTACTCTTCATGCTCACTAGCAACAAAGAGATTCATGTTCTCTTGTAGTGACTCTATTAGGGTATTTTTCAGGCTTGTTGGCAATGGAGCAATGCCAGAGACAAAAACTCATACTTTGATTATCTTAAATTGATAATTATATATTACACTTTCCTAGATCGAAACATTTGTGATTTGGCAATACTGGATATGTTTTTATATGAGTAAGGGAATGGAGGGGCTATATCTCTAATCGAGTTAAGTGGGGAATCTAAGGTAATCTGCAACATGAATCAATACTTCCCGATACACTAAGACCTTGACCTTCAGGATTAAATGAACAGAGAAGTTGGAGTTCTACCAATATGTTTCCATGTGTTGACTATGTGATCAACACTCTCCAAAAAAAATTATACCCTTGAATTTTGGAGTCTATTGAGGATATTATGGCCTATCACCCTATCATTACTCCATGGTTGATTGATGTTTTCCAAAGAATTTAAGTATTCTTCCTAGTTTTTAACTGTCAAAGTCACTTCCTCACACATGCTTAGTTTCTTATGAGTTCATGAGCCATAGAAAAATTCATCAATATTGTGTAGACACAATGTTAAACCCATGATGATAGTCAGTGTGCACGTTCAATTGACAAACTCTATCACATTGATTGCAATTGTACTTTTAGTTTAGTGAGTTTTTTTAACTATTTCTTTTATGAATCGTCGCTTTCAAAAGTGTCACTTTTATTTTTGCGGTTGTCTCTTTGCTAGCTTTCACGTTAATGAGTGTCATTTTCATGTTAACTTTTCTCTAGCATGTGTCACTTTCAAGTTCCTTCGCATTTTGCAAGTGTTGTATTCATTTTTTCCTCTTGTCGCACGGGTCACTTTTGTTGTTTTCACTCTTGCATGTGCTGCCCCTTTTCTTATGACCAAAGTTATTTATAATGCACCCTTCTATATAGCATGGTCTTGTATATCATTGGAATATGTGCTAGACATATTCCTACATCTTAGCACACCTTTTGGTCACAATCATTACTTTTGTCGTAACTTATAAGTGTCACAATATGGAATTCTAGTTGTCGCAATTAGAAATAAGAGTTGCTTTGTTGTCATTGCAAGGTGTGATTATTGTTCATGGTTTCTATGCATTCCTTTTGGCTTGTATTGATGAAATTTATGTGTGCAATCCATGTTTGGGTCGTGTTAAGATGCATTTTTTTCCCTTACTATGTTGCTCCCACATTTAGCCATTTTGGGAGCTCTCCATGGTCCATCTGCTCAGTGTATGTTGGGAAAATGTTAATCCTCTAAATAAATGATCATCTTAACCTTTTCATGGTCCTCAATGATGAAATCCTACTCACTAATATTGGTGCACTATGTCTTCCTCAATATCACCTCAAAACTATTGAACATTAAAAACCTTCCAAGGACACCTAACTCTTCTTGTTGTTGCTGACTCACTATACTACGTTTTGATCTCTTCTACCCTTCATGACATATAGAGCACTCCTAGCTAATAGCATGGGCCTCTTACACCCTCTTCCAAAGTAAAAATTTGCAATACAAAGATCCTCCTACCCTCACAGTGTAGTGAGATGCCCCTTAGGAAAAGTGACTTCCTTCTTATAGCCTCCCTCAATGAAAAGCACATTCCAAATTGCCAAACACCCATCGTTGGGTGAAAATGCACTAGGATAGAAGGAAAATTGCATTATAAACCAATGGTGATCCTTTTTTGAGTCAAATTATGTTGGCCCTTGAACTCCCTCTTCCTCTCAGTGCATGGCGCACAATGAACCATCATTAGGTATCCTTCCCTCTTCCCAATGTGCTCTACACTCAAGCTTCGTTATTGACAAGTCTCACTCAGCACATTGAATAATATTAAGAGACATTGAACCTTTAACTATTCAAACAACACTTTCCTAAAGTTCCCCTTTCCTTCCAGCGCATAGCGCAATCTAAAGCTTGAATCCTTCATCCTTCTATCTTCCCCTTCCCCTCTGCACTGAACACTTGTCTAGTTCTCTCTTCTTCAATGTGTGGCGTTAGTGTGGTTCTAGGCTAAGTCATGAGTAGGTTTTGAAATTTTTATTTTTTAGGATTAATTTTGTAAATTTAAAAAAAAAATCATGTGCTACAGGAATTTCCGGTAGCATCCAATTTTCTCGTTCAGACAGTCTCCCCTATTTTTCAGACAGTCTTTCCGTTATTGTTTTATTTCCTGTTTTCTTTAAAAAAAATCTGATTCTACCGGAATTTCCAATAGAATTTCCTATTTTTAAAAATAAACCCGAAAATGCAACCGTTTTCCATTATCCACGTGTCATAACAATGAAATATCTAATCCAAATCATGAGATTTTGTGGTTGGATAGGTTAGAAACTCCAAGTCAAGTCAAGTGGTAGTTATTAATCGTTTTGGTTGATCATGTTTGCTAGGTGTCAATCACAGCCATACCTAACCGTTTTCTACCCCACCCATCTTAAATAACTTGTGTTTCCTAAAATATTAAGCGTGTCTTCAGCATCAATCTTAGCAAGTTTTTTAAATTCCGACGGTTTTTCTTTCCATTCCGCATAATGAGCTACTCAAATTTCCAGCCAGTCCGAATTAATGAAGGAAAATTGTTAGATTTGCAAGATTCTCATACAGCCACCTGTAGCAGATCAGCTGGACTCTCCAAGGTAACTCAACTTCATCATTGCTACTACATGCTATCTATTATGACATGAAATCTTATGTGATCATGAAGCATTATATGCATGGGAGATTGAACCATAACTTCATCTCAAACATTTGAAAGTGAAGGAAATGTCACCATTTCGAATTTCTAAAGTGCAACTAAGGAGACATTGATTGAGGAGGTTAAGAACACATCCCAAATTTTCAGGCAGCCTAATTCAAGATAGTTGCAACAATTGTTGGATAAGCTTCCATACTTTGACAACTATTCTTCATAACTAGCAAGCAGATACTCTATGGCACCAAAGTCTAGGAAAGGTGGAAAACTTAAGAGAATCAAACCTCAAGGAGCTGAGCTAGTTGATGCTATTCTGAAGGTAAAAAGGTTGTTTATTTAGGCAAGCTGGTATCCACTCTACACAAGGTTAGGAGACTCACATCAAGGTGTATCCCGAGAGTTTTCTCAAAATCTCAATGTACAGGAAGCTACTATCTTTGGTTTTAGGTTGTAGGTTTCAAAACAGTCAATTGCAGAGGATTTTAACCTTCCCTAGGAAGGAGAAAAGTGGTTTAAATGAAAGCTCATTATAGGATGAGATCTCATGTCTTTTATCAGAGATGAATACAAAGATCCTAACTGGGCCAAAGGAATTCCTAGCAATTATCTTAAAAAGGAATGGGAAGACACAGTCAAATTGGTTAAGATTTTTCTCATTTGTGAGAGAAGGTATACAATAGTTTTTCTTCACCATATGAGGTTTATTTTTCATTTTGTAGGTATGAGGACTCTTAATATTCCTTATTTCATATTGAAGATCCACACCAAAATGGCAGCTAGGATTCAAACACATCAGGAAGCATCGGAATACAACCTATGTCATCAAGCAATTATCAAGGTTCTGGTTGAAGAAAAACTAAAAAGCAGATACCAAACCTAGGACCATTTCTTGTTTTACAGAACAAGCCAACCTCCACCAAAACCCCAAGAAACTGTTAAACCTTCTTCAACATGATTTTAGACAAAGAGGACAGCAACTGCATTAGCTGAGGAAAGCTCCAAAATAAAGACCAGAAGGGAAGGTGTGAGTAGAGGTGCCAAATGTAGCAAAAAGAAGCCTTTAGTTGCTAAAACTAAAAAGAAAAAGGAGCAAGGAGAAAGCTCTTTTGCCCAAAAAGTTGAAAGATCAAAAATGGTTCCTCATGTTAGACCTCTTCCTAAGGTTTACATATGAAATCGGAGAATAAAACTTGTTAATGAAGAGAAATCTAAAGCACAGGTGTTTCCTGAAATTCTAGACGCAGATGAACAACGATAAGAAGACCAGCCTCTTGATTCTCATGAGGAAATATTGAAGGAATCAGGGTATAAAAGGACTAGTAAAAACAATAAGGAAGAGCTAAAATTAGTTGTTGGAACTAGGAGGAGGTATACTAGGGAAAAGAACAAATATAGACTG
The DNA here is from genome assembly GCA_000404065.3 of Pinus taeda. Lineage (NCBI taxonomy): Eukaryota > Viridiplantae > Streptophyta > Pinopsida > Pinales > Pinaceae > Pinus > Pinus taeda. Next base: position 44,488 of record APFE030827414.1, on the reverse strand, counting down.
AAATCAAAGGCCTTAAATAACCCTAGTTTGCTAATTGAAGTAATAGTTATAGAAGAACAATCTACAGAGCTGCAGACTGAGGATCCCTCAATTGCAGAAATTAGAAGATCCTTGAAGAAACAAAGAAGAAAATCTCCCATGGGCCAGACATCAGAGCCTTCCAAAAGGAAAAAGATCCAAAAAGAAGCAGAAAAGAGAGAGACCATTATCAAAGAAGACACAACAAAAATCACAAGGTCTACATCTGCTAGAATTAAAACCAACTTGGATAAGCTTGTAGAAGCTGCAGCTCACCTAGGATGAAAGGGTATTTTGAAGCATTTGTGTTAAAATTTTGAAGTGGAAACATTATCCTACCGAAAGTTTCAAAGTGTTTCCAGTTTTTTTGCTATTACAAGCATTACAGGAATTTCCAGTGGCACCTGTCACAACAAAAATATACAGTTGTCAATAGCAAACCTTTGGGCCAGTTTTGGAATTCAACAACTCATAATGATAGGGATAATAAAGATGATGGATATGAGATAGTTATGAGGTTTTTTAAGGTTATATTTAATGAAGACATATGGTAATTCAATAGGCAAGAACATAAAGAGAAAATTTAGTAGCAAAAGGGACAACCAGTCAGTTTTCCAACAGCAAAGTGTCATTCTTCCTCTTCTTCTCATCTACACTTGTACTTTCTATTGTAATTCAATGGGAGATGATCTTAATGTCTTAAAGACACTCATGTAACAAGAATATAGCGGAACCACCAATTTAGGAGAATTGGAGTTGGTGCCTCTCTCCCTATATATACCTTTTGTAAATATCATTTCAAGGTTGGATTTTGGTTCACCTGAAGACACAGCTTAATAAAATAGCTTTTTCTACACTTCATACTAGAGGATTTTGTGACTCAAGTCATATATAATGTGTGGTTTGTCTATATCCTATTTTAAACTTTCTGAATTATAAATTTGTAGTAGCTAGTATAGTATGAGTGAGAATCATTAAGAGGATCTGATGATGACTTATCTACTGTCCAGTTTTCTGTAAATTATAATATATGTTCAAGTAGAACTTGCTAGTGAAGGTTTCACAAAGGATTTGTGAGATACTTTATACCTGTTTTTACTTCGTAATTGTTGTTTTCCTTGTCAAGCCTATTTTAATCTTTTAAATGATAAATTACAGCAGCTAGTATAGTATGAGTGAGAATCATTAAGAGGATCTCATGATGACTTATCTACTATCCAGTTTGTTGTAAATCATAATATCAGTTTAAGTAGAAATTGTTAGTGAAGGTTTCACAAAGGATTTGTGAAATACTTTATACTTCTTTCTACTTTCTAACTATTATTTTCCTTGTCAAAAAATAGAGTTTTCTGCAAGGTTGTATGTAGTTGAAGTCACTATATTAAGATACTCAGTTTCTTAGGATAAGTATCAGCTACTTGTTATCTTTCCTCTGCTCCCTTATACTACTCACTTAACCATACAATTTATGCTTGCCATAGCTTTCCAAACACATGAAAGTTAAAGAGGAACACAATCATTTCAAAACTCCTTCAGAATCCATCCCACCACTCAAAAACCATTTTAAATTTTGAAATGAAATCACGATGTGTAAGGCTTACTCTTTAATAGTCTAGGAGTAACTCCTTGAACTAACACACGGCACAGTAACAAGACTCAAGGAGGCCCTCCATCGGCCATTTCTTATTCAATTTTCACTTTCCAATTCTTCCTTTCTTTCCTTCTTAGTGCATGGCACAGTCCTAAGAAACAAACTCTCCACTTTGTCCCTTTAGCTTCCCCACTACATTGGACCAAGGAGAGCCATTCTTTACATCACATAGCATAGTTACAGTGAACATTGGAGCCTTCCTATGCCACTGATGAATTCATATATTCTTTCCTTTTCAAGATTCTTTCCTCCAACCCTCCCATAAGCCTCTCGTGAGTTGTTCATTCTGAGAGCTAGGTAGTGATAGAGTAGAAGAATTTAATACTGATTTTTCTTTGTTGTGGATGAGTTTCAATGTAAGGAGTACCTTCATAGTATGAAAAGGTAATGCTAAATACAGTAGCAAGGAGAAATTACAAAGAACCACTTGCACAAAAGAAGCATATAGGAAAACCATCATGAAAACATGAAGTATATCCTAGACCAAGACAGAAATAATACCCTGCGTGATGACTCGGAGGATTCAAATATTGACCGAAGACCCTTTAGAGGATGAAGATGAAAAATAAAGAAAATCTTCCATGAGTATGAAATACTGATCATATTTTCCATCAATATTGAAGGAATAACAGTAAGGAGACATCTTGGCATTTCCACCTCATTGTGAAGTCTATGTCATCACTCTCAAGTTGTAACTTGTATAAGTGTCATCATAATCTCAAGTGTGTCTTTATGTCTTACCACATCATTATGTGGAATGTAATGATGTATTTATAAGAAAAAGGAAAAAAATGTAATGTGTTGAAGTCCAAGAGGCATATGTGGAATATGAAAAATCACTTAGTCACATATGGAAAAAAAAAATATTTAGGAGAAGTCTGAATGTCATTTAGAAGTTCAAGAGTTGTTTAGAAGTTCAAAGGTCATAATAGAAGTCCAAGATTTATGAGGGTAACCCAAAGGTCATGGGAATATGAGAGGTCATTCCTCTTGTTATAAAAGAAAAATCATAACTCAAGCAAAGAGATTTTGGTGGCTTAGCCTTTGGAGATCTAGCTTTAGCTTCTTCAACTTCACATAGGAGAGAAGACCATTCTTTGGAGAAGCAAGAAGTGACTTAATGCTCCACTACTAGAACTAGTGCCTCACCATTGTAATAGTGTACTTGGATCTTTCACCTAATATTGAAGTTCAATGAGCCAACATACTTTCATGCATGTATCATGGATTTTTTGAGACTATTATTTGGATGTTTGTGGTATATGTTATATTCATATCTAATAAGAAAATTGACCTACATTTTTTTCAGTACTTATCTTGTTGAATGCATGTTGTATTTTATTTCATGAATGACAGTTAACTTGTGAACTAATTTACCGATTAATCATCAAATATTTCCTTTCCCTTGTGCGCCTCTCTTATGATAGTATTATTACTTACCTTCTAGAGACTCACTATTGTCTCCCACTCATGAAGGTCTCCTTTAACACATTCCAACTAGTGTTCCATGATGTCAAGTTACTTTCTTATTCAAAGGTTATGTGTATAATATCTTATGTTATCCATTGAAACCAAGGCAAACCTTAATTTATGTTGTTTAGGATGATACACCAAATGGGTCTCCTACTCCAAATGATGTGAGGTCTAATTTGGACTTCACATCAAGGAGACACTGTGTATGTTAGTGGTATCTAGCACCATCAACACTCTGGTGCTAGAAGGAGGGGCCATATGAAAAGTTGTCCCCATTGAGTTTGTTTTGAATCTCTTATCTTGAATGGCTCATTCCCAAATCATAATTCCATATTTTTTTTCTAACCCATACCCTGGTAAAATTTTCATCTCCGAGGAAAAAATTCATGACTTGCCTCAATTCAAGTTTGATGGTGAAGGAAGTACACTCATAGAAAAACACATATCTAGTTTTCTAAGTTTTTGTAAGTCTCATGAAATCAATGAGGAAGATATTTTATGTGTACTATTCACCTTTACCATTGAATATCATGTTAATTGATGGTGTTATACCTTTCCATTGGCTTCTATCCATTCTGTTATCACAAGTATATTTGAGTATCAAGGAATCTGAAGATTTTTGCTGAAGTAGGGACCACCCCTTGAAAATGGTAACATCCATAAATTTTGCCTACACTATGTTTAACTAATATTTTTAGTAGTATACATTCTTATACATGATATTAGAAAATACATGGAGGTGGAAAAAATCATGTAAAATTAAAAACTTAGAAATACATAGTTTTGTAGTGACTCTGCATAGTAAACCCAGTTTTTTGCTACGAAACTGTTGTAGCTTTTCACGGAGGATAAGACAAGCTAAAAACATAGAAAAGGGATTTATAAGTGTATGTATTAGCTTAATAACATCAAGGAAGACCTCAAAACTTGCAGAAAGAGTAGAGGAGTAGCAGAAAGGTGTTTTCTGAATTTTTTACTAAAGTTTGTTATGGAACTGTCAAAACTCTGCTTTTGTATCTTTGGAAATTCTTGGGCATCAAATAGCGAGGAAAATATATGGGCTACAATTCATAGGAGTGTCCACATCATCACACAAAGGACTCCTATTTTTCAGGAAGACATGTCATCAAAAAATTAAAATTTCATAGCAACTCCTCATATTGAAGGTGAATATTTGCTATGAAATTGTTGTAGCTTTTCATGGAGGAAAAATCAAGTTTAAAACTCATCTAAGGGAGTGTAAATGGAATTTGATTAAATAATAAACTTCATTGAAGACTTTAGCACTATCAGAAAGGTGAAATAGCTAGCACAAAGGTGTTTTTTTAATTTGCTACCAAAATTTTGCTACGAAAATTCTAGAAATGACTATTTTAGTAGTCAACATCAAGCTCACTTTCTGACCCAATGGAAAGGAGTTTTGGAAATATAAAGGAGGTTTTTGTTCAGGAAAAGCTCATATACAAAATAATCTCTCATGTTTAGAAAACTATCAGGGTGTAAAATATACGTATTTATCTTTGAGTCCTAGTTTACAGAATTTTTCCTAGCCATATTTGTTGCAGAAATTTTGAAATTCGACTTTGTGGAGGTCCAGCTCAACAAGGTTGACTCCAAATTGATTTGGATAATGAATATGGATTAATATTATCTAAAATAACATAATTTACTCTTTAAGTTCCTCATTTTTAGTGGACCAAAAAACAAATCCTAGATAATAGGATATGGACATATTTTTCAAATATTTTATTCTTAGAGTACTGTAATAAGACTCTATCTTCAATAAAGGATGCATTTTGACTCCCCAAACTAGGATTTGATATTTGAGACGTCAAGAAGTGGTAGAATTAAACAACCAATAGTTTTAAGACTTATTTTTCAAATAGGATTTGTCAAGTATACTCAGCATTTTAGACTTTTATGAATGACAACTCAACTTAGCTAGATTATGTGAAAGCATAGTGTTAAGATATGTGTCAAGTATTGCTTAGTAGTTGATTTGTATTAGGAATTAACTTTTAAAGCTTCTTATCGTATATATTCATAAAGACATATGAGAAAATTGTGTATGGATGATATGATAATACCACTTTTGTATTTTTTTCAATTAATAAGTACAGTTTGCAGCAATACTATGTTTTTAACCTGAGATTCATTTTTGGTTTCAATTCTATCTCATCATACTTCTACATTGTTACCAGTTTTCATATCTTATTTGATTACTTGGAATTCGATGTAATATTTCTCTAACTTCCTTCAATTTGTTGTGATTACTGTAAATGTTCATATTCACATTAGTAAACCAAAAAATGCCTCAGCTTCCACAAAATGATGTTTGCCTGTAATTGAGTTCATATTTTGAATCCACGCCCAATAGTGGTGATTATCACACTTTCTTTCACCTGCAATAAATCATACAAAAATATAGAGTTAGCCATCTGAAATTGAGTTTTATTTAGAATATTATCTATTTTTCCTTCAGAGAGAACTCTCATGCTAGAAGGGCTAAGTTCTAGCTACAAGTGGTTTGAAATAGTTACTCTTGGTTGGAGGTTGACCCAACCCAACCTGTTCTAGCCTAGTGATAACACATTCATTCAATATATTCCTTAAGGAGCTTCTTAAATATTTTGATATATATGATTACCGAGATGTTCTTAAAAGGATTAATTAACCAAGAATGTACCATAATGAATCAATTGAGGATTTTTCTAATTGATTCCTTCACTCATATTATGAGTTTGGAGAAGAAATTGGTTGGGACTTCCTTGAAAGGAAGTTTGAATGTTTGGTTCAAATCTCTTCACATAGTTAGTCTAAACTCCCTGAGGATTTTCATCTCCCAACTTTTGTAAATCATCAGATGCCTCTAATTTAAGAGGAGGAACTTAATATCCCTTTTGTTCCTTGTCCTCCACCTTTTCCATTACCAGTCATGGTGCCTATACATATTAATGATCAACTTGGGAAATATTCAAATCAAATTCCTATTCCATCTTCTCAACCTTCTTCGAATTCCCATGATCTTAATCTAACTAAGGATAATTTGGAATGTTCAGGGAACCTAAGGTGAAGATAAATCACTTGATTTCTCAAGATTATTGTTATCACCTAAAAAATGATCACCTAGACATTACAAACTAGGTGGATCAAAATACACCATGTAGAATTAATTTTACCATAGTAAAATCATTTTCACCATAGGAAATAATTTAGTAAACCATTTTTATCAAATTATTTATGTTTAAAAAAAAAAATCTATGAGAATAGTCGAATAAATGATTATTTATTTAATTTTCCCTAGAAATAATTATTAAATCATTATTTGATAATTATTTATTAACAAATTTGACTAAATAACCTTGGAATAATTAAATAAATCACTATTTATTTATTATTCCTTATTCTTATTTTTGGAATAATCGTTAAATCATTATTTAATAATTATTTCAAATTCACACTTTTCTTAATCTTTATAAAGTGATTAATAAATCATTTTATTTGTTAATTACTTCAACCATTTTCTAAATAAAGATATTTGACCACTTTGAATATCTTTTCCCTCTCAAAAAAATATAATAAAGTATTCTTAATGGTTAGATTTTGATTTGGCCCATAATATTTTACTATTTTCCAATTCCTAATTTAGCCTATTACTTTGTTATAAATAAAAGGGTTTTCCATTCATTCTCCACCATGATCACTATCATCATCACCACTATCGTCATTCTACATTTGAGCTCCCACTTGAGTTCCATCTTCCTTTTGGGTTTTTCTGCATATTGACAAAGAGAAACAGATCGTTGAAGCACAAGGACATCAAAGGCCCCATCCCATGGAGGGAGATTTTGCATACCCATGTTGTAAATCCTCTTCACTAGGTGTTTTTTAATAAAAAAAATCATTCATTCAAAGCTTCTATTAGGTTATTACATTGATTACTTCTCATTATATTTTGGGTTGCATATGATTTTTTTACTACAAGGTTTTCTTATTTTTGCATTTCAGATCTAAAGTGTAAACAACCATATCTTGTTGTTAGGGTCACTTGTCACTAGTGACTTAAGTGAATCAACTTTGGTTTAGAAATCCCATTCCTACACCAAATAATTTTGAAGAAGGAAATATGGCTAACATCTCCCCTGCCATCAAACTTAACATTTCAAATAAACATGGATCAAAGAAAATATCACCTTGGGGGAACAATGCACCCCGAAAGAAATTGATGCTCACACTAAGTTATTCAAAGAATTCCATGATGTTTTTGCCTAGTCTTATTCCAAAATCTCTAGACTCAATCCTTCCATTGTTGAACATCACATCGACACTTGAATCAATGTCATCCCTGTCTGCTAAAAGAAAAGGCTTATCCATCCTTCCAAGCATGATACTATCAAAGCCAAAATCGATAAGCTCAAGCAAGCTAGTTTCATTTACCCCATTAAAAACACCACATGGACATCCAATCCTAATCCCATCCTAAAGGAGAAAGGGACCATTTGTATCTTCATGGACTTTCATGATCTAAACAAAGCTTCCCCCAAAGGAAACTTTCCCACACCTTTCATAGACCAAATCAATGATGAGTGTGTGGGGCATGAGATTCTTTCATTTATGGATGGATTATCTGGATATAACCAAATACATATTCTCCATCCTAATCAACTTAAAACCACCTTCACTAGTATGTGGGAAAATTTTTCTTATAAGGTCATGCATTCTGGTTTAAAGAATGTCAAGGCCACTTTTCAATGTGCCATGTCATACTATTTTCAAAACTTGGCTCACATTGTCCTTGCATATTTAGATGATCTCATCACGCATTCCAAGCTTCGGTGACAACACCTTCATGATTTATGTACCATATTCCTTCAATGTCGCAGACATAACAGGCACCTCAATCCCCTTAAGTGCATATTTTTGGTTATTGTTGGTCACTTATTGGGCTTGATTGTGTCCAAAGATGGCATCACTCTTTACCCTCTCAAATTTCAAACCATTCTTGAGCTTCCTCATCCTTTCACCCTTCACTAACTACAAAGACTCCAAGGCAAAGCTTACTTTCTTCATCGGTTTGTTCCTAGCTATGCCACCATTGTGCATGGGTTTCTTTTAATCCTTTGATATAACATTCCATTTATTTTGGATGAACAAGATCAACAGTCTTTTGATGCCATTAAATGGGCTTTCACTTTCACTCCCTTGATTAGCTCTCCTAACTTTGAAAGGGACTTCATCTTGTATATCTCAGCTTCCACCTATTCAGTTGCCAAGGTATTAATCCAAGAAGATGGTGTTGGAAATGAGAATGTCATCTATTATGTTAGTAAGAACCTTAATGGCCCCCCTGTGTCCTATTCCCATGAATAAAAGTTGGTGTTGGTTTTTGTGTTCTATGTTCAAAAACTTTATCATTATATCATTACATATACCACCAAATTTGTGACTCATTCCAACCCCATGGCCTTATTATTGGTTCGGTGGATCATCAATGGGAATTATACCCATTGGATTATTATTCTTCAATAATTTGATCTATAATTTGTCACACCCAAGAGTAAGAAAGATTTATCCCTCGTTGAACTCATTTATGAATTTCCTACTAGTATGCTACATCCATCGGTATATGATGGCCTTCCATATGAACACTTGTTCACTATAACCTAGGATGATCCTTGATATGGTGAAATCCTTACCTATTTTTGAACTAATAAGTTCACTGCCGATCTTACTTATGATGATTGATAATGTATTTGACATCAAGCCCCTTTTTATATCTTCATCAGTGACGATCTTTATCATTATGGTGTTGATAATGTCCTCCATCATTGTCTCATCCATGCTGAAGCTGAGGAAGTGCTTGATGTTTGTCATGGTTGAACTTGGGGTGTTCATCTCTCTGGAATGGCCACTTCCCATAAAATCATGTGTGTTGGATACTTTTTTCTTTCTCTCTTTAGCGATTGCATTGAGGCAGTCAAACACTATCCAAATTTCCAATTATATGCCCCTAAGTTTCAAGCTCAACCTACTTCACTCCATCCTGTCGTCACAATTGGTCCTTTATGTAAATGGGATATTGACTTTATGGAGTGTCGACCCCCATTTGCTAATAACCATAAGTATATTATCATGGTCATTGACTATTTCACCAAATGGGTTGAAGCCATGCCCACGTTCAATAACACTGCAACTATTGCAACCTCGTTCTTCTTTAACCATGTTATTTATCAATTCAGGGTTACGAAGAAATTGGTTTCTAACCATGGCTGAAAATTTGAAGATGATATCTGGCATGATCTATCCTCAGTCTTAGGATTTGAACACGAATATTCATCATCTTATCACGCCCAAAGGAAATGGCCAAGTTGAAGCTTTCAATAAAATTCTTAAAACTATGCTTTAGTGCATTGTGAATAAACACAAGACCAATTGGCATGTTATGCTCTTCCCCAGATTGTGGTCCTATAGGACCTCTATCAAAATCTCTACCAGGTTCACTCCTTTCCACCTTATTTTTGGACAGGAAGTAGTCTTACCGATCAAGTGTGAAATCCACTCCTTCCATCCTTTTGTCGAACTCCTCCCAAACACCCAGCCTTTAGAACAAAGAGCCATCATGCTTGACCATGCCAATGAACACCATCATGTTGCAATTCAAATCATTGAAGTGGTTAAAAAGTGCACTAAAGCTCAGTATGACCATAAATTCCACCCTCGTACATTTCACAAAGGTGACCTTGTTCTCATCTATCACCAAGCTCATGATGTCCTAGGGAATGGGAAGTTTCAACCATTATGTCTAGGTCCTTACATCATTCATAAGTGTTTGGGAAAGGGGGATACCTCTTAGAGGGTCCAGAAGGTGAAATCCTTCCTAACCCTTGTAATGCACTCTACCTGAAGAAATTTTACCCATAACATTTCCCATTGGAATGCATGTCCTTTTGTCTTTATGCATTTAGATAGCTCGCATTTCCCATCATCTCATTCATTGTTTTCTTGCATCATTTAGATGGATCCATCATCCACACCACATATCGGTTATGTCGATGGTGTGAGCTGCTTCTCCAAGAATCTAGCCTTAGCAACTTGGGTCATTTTCACCCCTTTGAATTCATTAGATCACTCCAACGGTGTATTCATCAAATATACCACCAATAAACAAGATGAATATGATGCAGTGATAGTTTTGTTAGCCTATGCCCTTGATCATTGCATCCTTCACCTTCATGTTTGTCTTGATTCCTTGCTACCCATCATGTAATTGAACAATGTTTATCTTGTGCATAAACCTATCCTATTTATAATGTATCTATGATTTAAGCTTTTGGAACATTAGTTTAAATCCATTACATTCAATCATGTTCCTAGAGCACAAAATAACCATGTAGATACCATTACAAATAACATTATAGATTTCCATTTATCACATGCATATACAAGAAGACATCCATAACATAAACAAATGATGAACCACAATCGTCACAAAATATGCATAATCATATTAAATACCATAATATCCCACATATAGTGTTTGGAGTACACTACTTTAAATACATCTGACATGCCCATAGCATGTTACAACCAAATACAAAATAGAGGCCCACATGTCCCTATACCTAATCATTGCCCTATGGAGCATCCCAGGCCAATGGCTCCATTCCACCTGCCCGTAAATCTCAAACTCCTTGACTGACCATAGTTATGTGACTCGTGATAGCTCACCATTCAGAGGTTATCCCGGTTTACTCATCTATATATTGATCTTCTAACTCATGTCATATATGCTCTATCACCCTGGTCAGAAGGATATCAAACCTATGTCGAACATCGTTCAATAGCACATCACTATCCACTCTCTATTGTGATGTTAACCTCTTTGATATTTAGCCCTAGGTGTTGCAGTTGGTCCTGCATATGCTATCAGCCTCACCAGTGCTAGATTTGCATACCACAAGTTTTGAAATCAGTACCACATACATATATTTTCTAAATTTTAAATACGAAAATAATATAGAAATTATTATTTACCATCTAGATCCCACACTCGTCCTGGCAGTAGTGGTAGATCAGGATCCCCATAAAAGTTCATTCCAGACTTATGGATAGTCATCTATGTACAGCAACATTTTATCTCAATGAGAAAATAAATTAGGTCGGAATAGTCATCTGACTCCCCCTCCTCCACCTTGTCGTAGTAGCTGCCCCCATTAGCACATATTGGGCTCCTGTGGGACCCCATCATGGATTTATACATGTGGATAGATACTCAAGATCTTCTCAAAGAGGAATGAGCACACAAAGATCCCAAATGAACAATTATCATTCGTTTGTCGCCTACATAGTACCAACTTTCATTTCAATGATGAAAACATCATTTGGACCCCACCGTAGTAGGTCCCTTCCAGTACACTCTCTACAAGCATTATCTACCCCCTAGTGATGTGACGAAAGGCATGACTACCAAAGATCCGCACCATTGTTACAGTTGTAGCTCGTGTCTCGAGTCTCTCCAAGTCATGAACATGGATGGTCATACCCTTTGCACGAGCACTGGGTACACAATGGCCCTCAATAATCTCCAATATATTCCTCCCATTAGGCAACAGTGGATGTATCTCACCCACCACCCCCAAGGGTGGAAATCCTATCAAAAAGTATATTTCCTGGATAGTGATCTTGATCCTATGCCCCTGTACCACAATGACTTCATAATTTGGATCCCAATAACTCACAATCCTAGACAATAGTGGCTCACCAATATTCATCAATTGGTTATCTAAGAAATTTAGGAACCCATATCACACCAAAGTCCTTCTAACTACTTAGTTCCCCTGAACCTCAGCATGAAGAGTATAAAAGTCTCATTCTCGTCATACCATATTTAGATCTACCATACTTGCAAAATAAAATTATGATTTTTCAGTACATAGTCAAAATCATCCACTCTTCGTTCTTAACTTCATCTCAATAGAGAAACCTATTTTTCCCTCCAACCAAAAATGTAGTTTTTACCCTCAAAACTGCATTGGACACACTTTTTTCCCCATTTCTTTTGTTCCAGAATGCAGAAAAGTGGAAAACATGTGTTGTGACCATGAGGAAAGGCAATGGTTTCCCCCATTTAGTTGAAGCCCTTATCTAAAAAATTTATCCACCAAAATTGATGAGTAAGGTTAGGCAACCTACCTAAAACTTGCAAATTTGAATTTCGATGGTCAGTTTGTCCACTACGATATCCTAAAGGTTTAATGCCTTCTCCTCCTCTTAAAATTTTCCAATAACTCAATGTGCAAATGAATTGTATTTGGGGGAAATAAGCCCTTTTATAAGAAAACACTAATGTTTCCATTTCCCATTACAACCAAATTGTAGCTCGGTTTGATGAACTGTCAGCACCATAGGAAATCTATCACTGGGTTCTATAATGGGTCTATCACATTTAGTAAGTTAACACTTCACCGGGAAGCCATTTTTTCCACGAGGTCTCACTTTATCTCCTATTAAAATCAAATTTCTTCATACGAGCTGCATGTGCTCTTGTACCACTTTACCTTTGCATTAGTCAACTCATATGTCAATTTTCATCATAAGTAACCATTTTTTACTCATGCTTTTATGGTCCCATTTGGGCCTCCTCCCATGCAAAAGCATCATTGAGTCACCCTTGTTCAAAGCATCAACGATGAGTCACCCTTGCATCCATGGAGTCTGTTTTGAGTCTCATTGAGTCTTGTTATAGTAATTCATTCCCCTTTTCATTGCATTCATCCCATTATGCTCCTATTTGTCCTCTATTTATACTTCTTTGTCTTTGAAAAGCCTTTGTCTTAGTAATTGACCATCCCCTCTAAAATTGAATCAGTCGCTTCTAGGTCAACCATGTATATCATGCTCTGATAAGGGAAGTTGTTAGTTTTCCTCTCACCTTTTATCATCCCACCATCATCCCTAGTGTCATTCCATCAGTCACATTGATAGGAACATCGTTCCTTTGTTGAGGAATCCTCGTCACCTCACCTCTAGCAAGACCTCTTCTATCGACTTCATAACACTTATTCCAGGAGAGTGATCTAAATGGTAGTGTACCTTCATTCTACCTCTCATCATTGTTTGGTACATCAGATCAAGCAAAGGGAATCATCATTTCCCTTTGACTTGGTTGTTTCTCACATACTTGACTCCAACTCATTATAGCATGATCGAGAATCATACACTTGAGGGTCCATTGATCCAGTAGATTGTACCAGTATTTCCTAGGTGTGTTTGAGATGTTCTAGAAGTTGTGAGGGGTTTTCCCTTCAGTTAGCCCCCCACATGCATCAATGCCAGTCGATTATCATACAGCCTCAGATCCAATTTCGTCAATTTGACTAGCTTGGTTCCTGCCGCTTATAGTGCCCACAACATGCTTGTCTTATTTAGATGATACAATCAGATCTTCAAATGCTCTTCCCATGTAGCAGGGTTTATTTGGTTGTGATCCCACCTCCCCATGGCAACTTGAGGGGCCTTATGTATCATGTACTCATACTAGTAGATGTTATTGTATTCAATCTTCACCTCTATTTTCCATGGACATTATGTATATGGGACTCATTGTATTATTGTTTCACATCTTGGCCCATTACTACCAACATATCATGTATCATGTACTTTGAAGCTCAATCCCACATTGTTGGGCACACCATTATTATTTTTACCCAGATATCTTGGTGGGCATGGGTATGCCTCCCTCGCCTCATTTGAGATCATGTACACCAAAATAAAAGGAGACTTGTATTAGCTTAGTAGGTCTCACCCCCTCCATTCCTCCATCCTTCCTTGCAATTCTTCATCTATCTCTCTTTCCCTCTCTCTTTGACTCCCCTTTAGTGTCTTGTGGAAGTTTAACCTACAACATATTTCAGTCATACGATTTCCTCCTAATGTTCATACATTGGGGGGCAATCTGTTACCACCTAAAAATGATCACCTAGCCATTTCTAACTAAATGGATCGAAATACACCATCTAGGATTAATTTTACCATTGTAAAATTGCTTTAACCATAGGAAATAATTTAGTAAACCATTTTTATTAAATTATGTATGTTTTAAATACATAAATAAAACCCATGAGAATAATTGAATAAATCATTATTTATTTAATTTTCTCTAGAAATAATTATTAAATCATTGTTTGATAATTAATTCTTAACATAAGCCCACAGGCTTTGATTGACGGTGAAAGGTGCACGTTAAAGAACTCTTGTGATAGGCAACTGTAAATCCCCGTGGTACTATTAGTCTTAACGGAAAGAAAAAAAGAAAAAAAAAAAAAAAAAAAAATATATATATATAATAATAATATATATATTTCTTAACATATTTGACTAAATCACATTGGAATAAGTAAATAAATCTCTATTTATTTATTATTCCTTATTCTTATTTTTGGAATAACTGTTAAATCATTATTTCATAATTATTCCAGATTCAAACTTTTATTAATCCTTGAAAAGTGATTAATAAATCATTTTATTTCTTAATTACTTCAACCATTTTCTAAATAAAGATATTTGACCACATTGAATCTCTTTTCCCTCTCCAAAAAATATAATAAAGTATTCCTAACAACTAGATTTTGATTTGGTCCATAATATTTTATTATTTTCCAATTCCTAACTTAGCCCAATACTTTGTTATAAATAAGAGGGGTTTCCATTCATTCTTCCTCATGATCACTATCATCTTCCCCCTTATTGTCTTCCCACATTTGAGCTCCCACTTGAGTTCCATCTTCCTTTTGCGATTTTCTACATTTTGAGAGAGAGAAACATATCACTAAAGCACAAGGACATCAAAGGACCCATCCCATGGAGGGGGATTTCGAAGAACCATCTTGTAAACCCTCTGTAATAGTTTTTTTCTAATAAAAATAGTATTCATTCAAAGCTTCTATTGGGTTATTACATTGGTTATTTCTCATTTTTCTATGCTTTGAGCTACATATTCTCTTTTTACTGTAGGGTTTTCTTATTTTGTCATTGTAGGTCTGAAGAGTAAACAATCATATCTTTGTTTTAGGTTCACTTGTCACCAGTGATCTAAGGGAAGCATTTTTGTTAGACATACTAAGAATTTTCATACTAACAATGATATTAATGCTCATAATCTCATGCTTGAATCTGATTTAGATACCTATCATCCTCTATCATCTCTTTCTCATCATCCCTTGCACCTTGATCTGCTTGACCAGTTTCCTTTTCGATATTTTTGGTTTTCCAATCTAAACAAGGATCACATTCAAGGTATTTATTTCTCGCAAGTGAAGGATCAGGGAGGTGAATATTCTTTTGGTATTTATTCTCTTTTTCAAAATCCTCCTTGGAAAGATAATGTTCCTCCATCCTTGCTTGATTTGAAGCTAGGAATATCAAAATGAATCAAATGAATTTAAAGTTCCTCATTAATCTGAAGTCTTGCACAACCATAATTTTGATGAGGAATCTATTATTTCTTGTGATGATGTATGCCCAAGTGCACCAATTTGTCTTTCAGCTTCTCAAGAAAATTTTGATTTGAGAGATTTAGATCTTAAATCCAATTCGGGAAAAGAAGATGTTCCTATGGAAACCTCTTCTTCACCTCACTATCCCTTGTGCTCTATTGTTTGTAATGTATTAATCCATGTAGAATATACTCCATGCTATTCAATTTCATCGCTTGATGAATCAGATTTTTTATTGACGCAATATAGTGAGGTTATAAATGATGAGAAGGAAAACAAGCAACTCATCAAATATCCATTCCATCCCTTATCATTCCCAATTTTGCATGAAGAAAATTCTTATGTACAAGTTACTCATGATAATGATCAAATTTATTCATCTTTAGATTTTCAGTCAAATAAATCTTTGGACTTGAGTAATCTGTTTTTTGAAGATGCAAAATCTAGTCGAATCAGTGATGTAGATGTTTGTCATCTCGATAGTTGATTGTTCACAAAAATTGCATGATCAGATCCCAACTTTGAAATGCAATTCTATAATCCTTGAAAGTTTTGGGGCTCATCAAGGAGTCAAGTCACTTCAAATTCCATTTATGGTTATGTTAGGTTCTTGTAATCTTGGTAAGATCCCTGAACTAAGTCAGATTTGGAGCTTCTTGCAAAATTATTTTCTTAGCATGTTTTCAGAAGTTGAAAATTCCTCCTTGAATATTGTTTGGTATTTTGGACATAGCTCTTCTAACTTGCAAGATTTGATGTCTGATCAGATGGAAGACACAATTTTATTTACTTCATCTTCATTGAAATCCCTTACATGAACCTCATGTTTGGAATGTATACCTTTCTTGGATGCACAAACCCATGAAGTTGATAAATTTAAAAATTTTCATTATCTGAAAGATTCATGCCTATCAGATACATTTGAAAGCAATAAACTCAATTGTATAATTAAGGCTTATGTGATCCATCATAGTTATAAGAAGAATTTCGGCGTAAATCACATATAGAAAGACCTTTGTCGACGCGTTTCGAACCAACCAGCGTGGTTCACCGTCGAACCACACTGGTTGGTTCGAAAATGTGTCGATAAAGGTCTTTATATATGTGATTTACGCCAAAATTCTTCTTATAAGTAATAAACTCCTATTTTTTTTCTTTTCAATATCTTAGTATTAATCATTTACATTTTGACATTGTATTTCCTCTTGAACGTTGGTGAATGCTTGAGATATATGGTGAATCAAGTTCCTCTTTTTCACCCATTGCATCTTTACTGGTTTCACGTATTCACTATACTGGCATTCATTTTCAACTCATTTGATGATTATGATGTTGTTTCAGTTTGTAACTAGGTATGACATTCAGTATGCGGGGAATATGATTCTCGTATTCAAAATATTTTTAAATTTATTCAAACTTGTCTATATTTGTTGTCTATTAATTTGGAACCTTATGTCTTTATGGGTCCATCTGATCATAATGTTGGTCCTAATAACTATCACTCAATTTGTAATTTTCACACCAATATATCTCATGATAGACGTTTTACAATTATTGATATTTATGATTTATCATCTCTCTATTTGGGTACCTTTCAAGAATTTTAGGCACTTCAATGTTCACTGATGGTTATGTTAGGCCCTAACTATCTTGATAATCCTTCAGAATATGCTTATATTCACTTTCCTTTACAAGATTCCCATCCTGAATCCATGCCATTAATTGAAAATTTATCCTCTCAATGATTTCAATATTTTCAAGAGGGTAGTTATAAATTTAATGATCCAATATATGATTAGTTAGAAGCATCTTACCTAGCAATCCCTTATGCTAATAACATATTTCTACCTTTCTTGATGTTTTCTAAGAAGAACAACATAGATGAAGGTCCTTTCACAAGGAATTGTAGAGTTTTGTATGATTCCTATTCTTATCAAAAAGGTAAGGTTGTGTGCTGGGTAAATTTACGTGTTATGACACATATTTATTCTTGTAGGCATGACCTTCAATGTTTTCTGCAATATTTTAAATCCTCTATATTTTCTGTTACACATTATTATATATTGATTTTAATTTCTATTGTATTTGTGCTTGTAGGTCAAGACCAATTATGATGCCTTCATTGGAAATATCATTACACTTAGCCCTATCCTTCTAGGCAATTAGCTTAGGAGTAGGTATAGTTGTATTCTAGTATCCTTGTACATGTGTCATGCATTGGCTCTCCACTTAGACTCTGTATTTGTTTTGTTTCCTTATTTTTTGGTCTGCATGTTGCACTTAGTTTAGTCTCCATTCACTGTGTTCTTTTGATCTTGTTTCATGGTTTTGTTATGTATTTTCTTCATTTTTTGTTTAATAATACTTCACATGAAAGATACTCCTTTTGGCTCCAAAGAAAATGTGACAAACTTGGAAGTGGCAATTGTGAATGCGAACAACTCGAGGCTAATATGTTACCTCTTTTCTATCTAGGTCAACATATATTTAAAGTCAAGGAAACCTGAATGGAAAATATAATCCAATAGAATGGATGGCCTTTGGTCAAACTATAAATCATGTATCTATTATAGGACTCTCATTCCTCAACTCGGAATTGTATGTAAATAGAGTTTTTCTTGTTGATCCAATTAAGTAGAGAAAGGTAAGGGAGAAATCAATTAGCAAGGAAACCAATTTCAGAGGTCTATATGCCTATCTATGAAGGAACAAGCTCTCTTTCTCCAAATAAGTATGGATCCCTCTTCCTCCCTAGTAAATAAATAAGTTCCTAAGCACAGTTTTGTATAAATAAATGGTGAAATAAAAGAAAGGCTTCATGTGCAAAGAGTTGAAACAACTAACTTCGACGGGGTACTGTTCAGGCTCACTGGAAGTGTAGTGATGCTTTTTTTCTTTTAGTAACTCCTCTAGGGTACTTTCTAGGCCTACCTGCAGCAGATCAACACTAGAGATGAAAACTCATACTCTGATTATCTTAAACTCATAGTTATATATTATGCTTTCCTAGATTGAAAGAATTGTTATTTGGGAAGCCTTTGTATGTGTTTAACTAAGTAAGGGAATGGAGGAGACTATATCTCTAACAAGGTTAGATAGGGAAGCCAAGGTAATTTGCAAGATGAATCAATACTTCCTGAAAGATTAAGACCTTGTGTGTGGGGATTAAACCTTAGCAGAGAAGCTAGAGTTCTACCAGTGTGTGTCACCAAGTGTCGATGTTGTGATCAATACCCTCCAAAGTTTTGTTGAAACTTGAATCTTGGACCCTATTGAGGATATTACGTTATGTCACCCTTTGGTTACTCCATGCTCGATTGATGTTTTATGAATGGTTTAAGTCTTGTTCCTAATTTTTAACTATCAAAGTCACTTACTGACACATGCTTAGTTTTTGATGAGTTGCTGAGCACACTTTCGTTATGAAAGCTTGAACAGGCATAGAAAATGCCATCAAGATGTGCAAATGCAATTTTAAACCCATGAAGATAGTCAATGTTCACTTTCAATTGAGAGTCTCCCTCACTTTGATTACAATTTTACTTTCAATTCAATGAGTTTTCTTAATTGTCTCTTTTGTGCACTGTCACTTTCATAAGTGTCTCTTTTACATTCACGGTTATCAGTTTTTCTCATTTTCACTTTAATAAGTTTCATTTTCATGTTATATTTTCTTTGGCATGTGTCCCTTTCAAGGTAATTCACATTTTGCAAGTATCGTCTTCATGTTTTCTTCCTCTTGGAGGTGTCACTTTTAGTTTTTTCACTCCTGCATGTGTCCCACCTTTGTGTATCACCAAATTTAGTTCTAGAACACCCTTATACATTACATGGTCTTATATATCAGTAGAATAGACACATTCCTACATTTTAGTGCACCGTTTGGTCACATTCATCACTTTTATCGTAACTTGTAAGTGTCACAATATGGCGTTCCAACTGTCACACTTAAAATTAAGTGTCGTCTTGTTTTCATTGTGAGATGTGATTATCATTCATGAGTCATATATATTTATTTTGTATTGTATTTATGGAATTTCTATGTGTGATCCATGTTTGCATCCTTTTAAGATGAATTTATTTCCCTTTCTCTGTTGGCCCGACAATTAGCAATTTTGGGAGCTCTCCTTGGTCTTCCTACTCAGTGTAAGTTGTGAAAATATTAATCCTCTAACCATGTTATGAACTTAACCTACTAATGGGCCTTAATTATGAAACCCTACTCACCAAGATTCTTGCACTAAGTCTTCCTCAAGATGACCTCAAAACTACTGCACATTAAGAACCTTCCAAGGATAGTCATGTGACCCTTCTTGTTCTTACTGACTCACTACACTAAGTTTCAATCTTCTCTACCCTACATGGCATATAGAGAAATCCTATATGATACCAGGGACGTCTTACACCCTCTTGCAAAGGTAAAATATGTAATACAAAGATCCTCCTACCCCCACAGTGCAGTGAAATCTCCCCTAGGAAAAGTAACTTCCTTCCTATGTGTTTCTAGGAAAACTAGTGTCTTTTCGATCTGCTATTCCCACTAAGACAGGTAGCTATCTTAGAAACAAACAATAAAATAAAATTGTGATTTCCTTTATGTATGATAGATAAGAGAGAAGCAAAGGGGACCAACTTCGATCTTCCCCTTGGCTCCTTGCTTGCTTCCTCTCTCCCTTGATAGAGCTTGCCACTCCTCTCCTACCTATCCCACTTTAGAGAATACCTGTAGAGGCAAAGCAACAAAACACTATCAAAGCATCTCAATAAATAATATTATAAACAATGCAGAATCATAAATACATTGACCATAGAATTGCATTTACAAATAACAAGATTCACAAATACACGATTATGTGGAGGAAAACTCAAATAACTTTATTAATAGTAGAAGAGAGGATTACAACCCAGCTGTCTGATCCAACATCATCCTCCCAGCATCAAAGCCCTCTTCACCTCATGAAAATCAAGATCACCCAACAATACAATGTCTCTTCTCAAAGATAAACCAACAGCACTTCCTTACAAAATACAAAATTCCAGCTTCCTAATCTCTTAGATGAGGGATCCATTTACAGATGTCTTGCAAGGGCATGAGTCAGCTCTGGGTTTTTGATTAGTGTCATTCCACTGATAGTTCTTGGTTCTACTTGGATATTTCATTGATCTCTTATTCATCCCTGGGCGAATTCAGAGAGGCAAGTGTCACAGGAGAAGTTTCTAGAAGATTTCGTGAGCATCCACTTAGCAAATTGTCTCTTCCATTTGTCTATTCTCACTCATCACACCCCACAGAACACTCTTTCAGTATGCATTGCACCTCGCTAGTGTAGCAGCTAGTATGCATTGC
>APFE030827414.1:0-19194 GCA_000404065.3 Pinus taeda | reverse complement strand
TCAGTGCATTGCGATCAATAGGGTGGAAGACACAGCTTCCTATGGATAAAGGATATCAGCCTATTGTGGTCTCCTAATATATACTCGACGATACAGGGAGCACAAGTCTATACTAGCACTTGTCATATCAAAGAGGAGGAATCACCCAACCTTCAATGAAAATGATAGTTACTAGGTTTTATGATGTCGTAACATATCTCTAGCCTAGACTTCTAGATGTGTCGCGTTAGGTTCCAAAGCGTTTTTATGTTCATTGAGATTTATTTTATAGTTGATCTTGTTTAGAAGTTTTCCTTTCAAGGTTCACCACGTGATGTAGACGTAAAATTCCTAAATATGCAATCTAAAATGATAAACAGTCGTTTATTTTCTTTTAACAACGAAAATCCTAGCTACTAAGGAAAGAAGAGTATGATTCTTTCAACAGAGAGCAAAGAGCACAAACTAAACGTACTTTTCCTAAACCATCTTTCGCACACAATCTAAATGCAAATGCAAATGCATGTATTTGTTTTTCGTTTCCTTAATGTGAGAATGCCAAAAAGGAAAACTAAGTACAAATCTGAACTATTTTCTTCAAAGCAACATTTCAACAATTTCTTTTCAAAACGAAAGGAAGATTAAAAAGACACTTTTGATTTTGAATGGAAAACTGCTTTCAACACTTCAAATATTAAGAATTCAAATCAAATACAATGGAAAAAGTACTATCAACTATCTAGAGGAAGAAGACTTTAAGACACTCTTCTTTTTTACTGAAAATGACAGTTACGACAGTTTTGCATCAACAAACGACAGTTCAATTAAGCTACTTTTGACAAAGAAGGACTATAAATGATGAAAAATACATAAAAAAAAAACATTTACAAATCCTAATCAATGGAGGCTGAACAATGTAAAGGAAGGAGGCTTCAACAATGAGATACTAATCATAAGCAACAAAACAATTGCATAGAGTTGAAAATAAGAAGAAAAAGCCCAAATTTCAAAGAGAGAAATAGGAATACTTAGTCATTGCACATGTCCTTAGGGGAAACAGGGATGCATCTCACCTGCTACACATGGGAGGTGCGATGCATACAGGCTTCCAGTTACAGATAGCGCGATGGGCTAGGGAGTGAAACTGAGTTTGGTTTTTGGCCAAATTTGCAGCTGAGTTCAGGGATTTAGGCTGAGCTATTATGAAAAATAAAGAACAAGGTATAGGGGTATGATCTTAGGAGGTTATTGAGCTACCACAAGGGCATTTAGAATGCTTGTAAGTTATATGTTCAATTCATAAACCAACCCAGCGATTGACTAAAGCAGCATTCATCTACTTTGCAATGACATATCAAGAGCAGTTCTAAGGCTATCTGGCTAACTTTAGGCTTCGTCTGTAGTTTATAAAGCAAACAACAATAACAAACTAACTAACTAACCGCTCCCCAATGGAGTCACCATTTTGTTTCCGGGAAAACTAGTGTCTTTTCGATCTACTAGTCCCACTAAGACAGGTAGCTATCTTAGAAACAAACAATCAAAGCAAATTGTGACTTCCTTTATGTATGATAGATAAGAGAGAAGCAAAGGGGACCAACCTAGATCTTCCTCTTGGCTCCTTGCTTGTTTTCTCTCTCCCTTGATAGAGCTTGCCACTCCTCTCCTACGTGTCCCGCTCTAGAGAATACCAGTAGAGGCAAAGCAACAAAACACCATCAAAGCATCTCGATCTATAATATCATAAACAATGCAAAATTAGAAATACATTGACCATACAATTTCATTCACAAACAATAAGATTCACAAATACATGATTATATGGAGGAAAACTCAAATAACATTATTAATAGTAGAAGAGAGGATTACAACCCATCTGTCTGATCCAGCATCAAAGCCCTCTTCACCGCATGAAAAGCAAGATCACCCAACAATACAATGCCTCTTCTCAAAGATAAACCAACAACACTTCCTTACAAAATACAAAATTCCAGCCTCCTAATCTCTCAGATGAGGGATCCATTTATAGATGTCTTGCAAGGGGGTGAGTCAGCTCTGGGTTTTTTATTAGTGTCATTCCACTAATAGTTCTTGGTTCCACTTGGAGATTTCATTGATCTCTTACTCATCCCTGGGCAAATTCAGAGAGGCAAGTGTCACAGGAGAAGTTTCTAGAAGATTCCATGAGCATCCACTTAGTAAACTGTCTCTGCCATCTGTCTATTCTCACTCATCGAACCACATAGAAGGCTTTTTCAATATGCATCACACCTGGCTAGTGTAGTAGCCAATATGCATCACACCTTGACCAAGGAGCAGTCAGTATGGTCCAGTTTTGGCCAGTTCTAAGTGGTTTTTTAGGCAGAACTTCTATGAAATGATGTAATCAGTTGACCATGATCCTTTAGGGTACGAAATAACACTTTTAGGGGTTAAAGAGCCCTTGGTTTGTTGACGTATATGATTGGGGTTGAAGTGCCTAAATATGTCTATAACACTATGGCATCCCTCAATGAAAAGTGCATTCCAAATGGAAAATCACCCATTTTTGGGTAAAATTTCACTAGCATAGATGTAAAATCACATTCCAAACCAATATTTACCCCTTGTTGAGTCAAACTAAGCTGGACCTTGAGCTCTCTCTTCCTCTGAGTGCATGGTGCACAATGAAGTATCGTTGAGTCTCCCTCCCTCTTCCCAATGTGCTCTACGCTCAAGCCTCTTCCTTGAAAAGTATCCCTCATAACATGGCATAGTATGAAGAGATAGTGAGCATTTGATTAGTGAAACTACACCTTCCTAAAGGCCTCCTCTTCCTCCCAATTCATAGCACAGTCAGAAGCCTAAAGCCTTAATCCTTCCCTCTTCCCTTTCCCCTCTGCACTGAACACATACCTAAGCCTCTCTTCTTCAGCTCATGGCATCATAAAAAATCTCAAGGAATCCCTCTCTCATCCCTTCAATAGTCGAACTACACTTTCCAATTCATCCTTTCTTTCCTTCTTGGTGCATGGCGTAGTCTTAAGAAACAAGCTCTCCATCTTGTCCCTTCAAATTCCCCACTATGTTGGACCAAGGAGAGACCCTCCTTACAACTTATAACATAGTAAAAATGAAAATTTAAGCCTTCCTAAGTGATCGATGAGTTAAACTAAGATTTTATTATCATGCCACTTTCCTCCAACACTTCTACAGGCCTATTATGAGTTGTTCATTCCATGAGCTAGGTAGTGATAGAGTAATGATTTTAATCACATTTTTTCTTTGTCATGGATGGTTTTCATTGGTAGAAGTACCTTCCTATTATGAAAAGGTAATTCTCAAAGAATATATCAAGCAGAAAGCACAAAGAATCACTTGAAAAGAAGAAGTGCATAGGAGAACCATCATGAAAACACCAAGCCATCCTAAACCAAGATAGAATGAAGACATTGCATGATGAATCATAGGATTCAAATACTAATTCAAGACCCTTTGGAGGATGCATATGAAATACAAAGCATGATCTTCCATGTAGATGAATTGCTTGTTATATATGCTATCAACATTGAAGGCATAACACTATGTATACAACTTGGCATTGCCACCTCATTGTGAAGTCCATGTCATCATTGTCAAGTTGTAACTTGTATACGTGTCTTCACAATGTAAAGTGCATCCATGTGTATCACCAGATAATCATGTGGAATGTGATGATGTCTTTTTAAGGAAAAGGACAAAATGTAATGCGTCTTTTTAAGGAGAAGGACAGAATGTAATGCGTGGAATTCCAAGAGTCATATGTGGAATATGAAAATTCACTTAGTCATATATGGACAAAAAAGTCTTTAGGATAAGTCCAAAGGTCATTTAGAAGTTCAAGAGTTGTTTAGAAGTTCAATGGTCATAAAAGAAGTCCAAGAGATATGAGGGTAACCCAAGGGTCATGGGGATATGAAAGGTCATTCCTCTTGTTATAAAAGAAACATCATAACTCAAGCAAAGGGATTTTGGAGGCTTAGGCTTTGGAGAGCTAGATTTTGATTCCTCAACTTGGCATAGGAAAGAAGACCAATATTTGGAGAAGGAAGAAGTGACTTAATGTTCCACTAGTAGAACTAGTGCCTCACCATTGTAATTTTGTACTTGGATCTTTCACCTAATACTGAAGCTAATTGAGCCAACATACTTTCATGCATGTATCACAATTTTTTTGAGACTATTCTTTGGGTTTTTGTGGTATATGTTATATTCATATCTACTAAGGAAATTGAACTACCTCATTGGATTTGGTACTTATCTTGTTGAATGCATGTTGTACTTTCTTTCATGAACCATTTCTATGTTGCGAACTAATTTGCAAGTTAATCAACGAATCTTTCCTTGCTCTTGTGTGCCTCTCTTAGGATAGTACTATTACTTTCCTTCTAGATATTCACTCTTATCTAATGCTCATGAAGGTATCTTTCCACACCTTGCAAGTAGTGATCCATAATGTCAACTTACTTTCTTGTTTGAAGGTTATGTGTATAATCTCTTATGTTATCCATTGAAACCAAAGAAAACCTTAATTATGGTGGTCAGGCTGATACTTCGGATAGGGCTCCTACTCCAAATTGCATGTGGTCTAACTAGCACTTCACATCAGAGAGGTCCCCTATATATTGGTGGTATCCAGCACCATAAACATATCCCTAGCCCCTACTAAGGGTAGAAGGATATAGTTACTCTGATAACCTGAGCTCCAATGTCCCATCATGGAAATGGGGTCTAATATTTTGATCTTTTACAACTTCCTCAAAACCTAAAATGGATAACATCATTATGTTTGTCTTGTCAAGACCTTTCCAACGATATAAAATTTTCCTCAATCCAACTCCTAGATCAACATATGTGGCCATCCAATATTGGCCTATCAGATAATGCCACATCATCTAACCTACCACATTGTTCCCACATGTCTATCCAAGTCATGCACCATTTCACACCATCTGGCATCTTTCGACCCGTTCATACCAGGCCATGAGTTAACCCCTCTCTATGACTTACAAAGCCCAAACTATAACATAATATATAATTTATATTCAATGTATGTGAGTTTGGGCCCTCTATGGCCACATCACCTTGGGAATAAAATACTAGTAGGTTCCTATGTAGCCCTTCATTGAAATTGAGGACAACCTTCTTGGGTTATGTGGATGTTGTCATATTCACCTAGACTCACTTGAAATATAATGCACCCAAACCCACCTCACTTCATAATCTAATGCACCCATGCAATGCATTTATTCATGCCGCATGGCACTTAACCCCCACTAACCATGCCTACGTGTATGTCACCCCAAGATATTAAATATCGGGTGTTCTAGCATGCCCTTCGTTCAAAATATCTAGGGTTTCGGGTCTAGGGTGATGTCATTGTGTTGGAAATATTTAAGCACTACTAAGAGGGGGCGGTGAATCGGTAGTGTGAATTCTTAGCATTTTTTACCAATTTAAACCTTAAATGGATAATGCACACTAATTAGTAGTGACTCATTAAACATTTTCATATATATGCATAAATCATAAGCAGAAAGTTAACCATATGAGCAACATAAGCATCAGCATAAACACAAGAAAGTGTCAACACATCAGACACAAGATATCTGGTGGAAAACCCTTCTCCAGGAAAAAATCCACCCTCCTTGTTGTTGCACTGCTCTAAATATTCTATTAAGAAAGTAATTTCTTTTACATAGATGACTAACTCCCATTAATCAAGACACTTGAATTCATATACAATCAACTAACCCCCGTCAGCCAAGAGACTCGATTCTACTTATTAGCTCGGAAGTCCATGTTCTCACATGGATCTACAAACTACGATCCATTGGAATCCACAATGATCAACGATCCTTACCCAACTCTGATTGGACTATCCAACTCCGATTGGATGGAGAAATTGTTCCTTTCATTGAAACTTTGAAATCACTACTCCACTCTCATGAAGTCACTTCTGCTCTACTCCTAAGCGAACCTCAATTTCATTCATTTTAAAACTAGATCCAAAAATTCTATGATCATCTTGATTCAGCTCTCTAATAAAATCTCTAGCACCAAGACACCATCAACAAATAAAATAAAAGACCACCAAAAGCATGCTCTCAAGCTCCATAAAATAATCACACAAACACAACCATCAATGATACAATCATCTAGCAGCATAAAATCTACTCCATTTTGTTGCAATAAATTTTACACACAAGGAGCTATTTCTCTATGAGCTTATGCCTAATTGACATCACCAGACATTGAAAAGAATGACTATGAAAATTAAAAAAAAATTCCCAAACAAAATGGCCATGCAAGTAGCTTCTATTAAATTTCTAATGTTGTAAAGGATGAGTGAGTACTTTGCCTCCTCTCTGGTTGGTGAAGGGTTTTGGGCCTAATGTAGAATATTTATGCTCCAATCAAGTGATCATTTTCATCTTCTTATGATTCAAATCTTGCACACAAACAAAGAGACAAATATGACAAGTGATCTCCCATAGAATATCATTGACTAAAAACATTCATAAATAGACATATAAATCACTGCAAATGTTGATATAAAGGAAAGGAACATGAATTTCCGTTAACAATATAAATGAGAATACATCAATATACCTCTAACTTTGGTTCTCCTCTCTTAATTCTGACAAAGTCTCCCTACTATAATGAAGAAGGAATTACAATGGAATGAAGCCCTCAAATATGAATCACAAAGGCAGGATAAACTCTCTAAATATCACTCTCCAAATATCTGGCTCTTGAAAACTACCCTCGCCCTCTAAGATGGTCTAATATAAAGACGAAGAAGAGGACTCCCAGAAGGATGAATGAAGACACTTAGGACCAAGAGAAGTTAGATAAGCTTCTAAATAATGAATCCTATCCATCTCAAATCGATATGATATGATGATGAGTCGAATTGATCTCCTAGGAAACATAAGTCTCTAGAACAAGTCTCTCAACCGTATGCACAAAACAGTGAAATCTAGGTTATAACCACACAGACAGTGTGTCCTTGTGCAGTTGGAAGGTTCCAACAACACCTAAAATATGGGATTCGTGTAATTGGGGCATAACACTAGGAGAAACAGGGGTCAATTCTGAGAAAAAGGTCAACAACATAATGACTCATAGGTACTAACCTTATGGAGAAAAATAGGTTGATAACATGAATCCTCCAAATAAACTCTGATAAAGAAGCCAATTCTTATCTGAAAATTGATGCTCTGCTTCAAAATGTTGCTACAACACTTCCATTTTCACACCTACACAATATATCTCTACTCTCAAATGGTCTGAAGCATTGCTTCTCTATACATCCTTCAATCACTCACACTCACACTGAACCAACCAACACATAAATCTGAAATAAAGAATATAAAACATTAGGAGCGAATTCCACTTTTGGCCTAGGATCAAGAGTGCACAAAGTTGAAAAAATCAAGCCATTATCACCACTATTTTTGCAGTATAGGTGTTCACACCCATTGGAGGACTTACTCAACCTATTTCGACCTTATCCAATTAATATAGAATCTTTGGGAAATTTCTAAGTCGAAATACATCTGATGTGTGTGAGGAACCCAGAGAATTTTTCTGTAAGATACTAAACAACACACACAAAATTTCCTGATCTTGGTTACAATTGCACGCACAAGCTTGTCTCCATGTGGTTGGAGCCTTTCAACTACACGCACAAGCCTGCATCAATGTGGTTGGGGTAGAGCATAATGAAAAACATAAAAACCTCTAATCGGAATCGCTGCCACCTATTTCATCACCTTCTCTAGCATCTAAACTCACCTCCAAATCTCTTCCAAGTCCTGTGACACTTCTAAAAATAGGCCAAAAATTTTCCCAAGTGCCACTATCAAGTTTACCTGGGTTGTCAAGACTGCCAACAAATCCTCTTCTCTCCTCTGACACATGCACAAGCTACAACACATCTAAATACACTTTGTAGCACCTCTACAGCATCCTCGTCATTGTCATGAGGCCAAAACATCACTACAACAAGTCATCTCCATTAGAATAAGCATGAAGACCTTGATGAATACCTACTATGCCAACTCATTTAGTGTGCCAACTCAAAAACATGAATCACACCCGAGACATCATCTGCAAGACCTATAGATCTGCATCATCCACCTGTAGTAGCATCTCCAATGCCTCCAATTGATGCATAACAAAGCATCAAAAAATGGAAATAAATGCACATGCCAACACAAGACAACTCCTCCATGACCACCATGCTACCAACAATCTACATCATCAAAGGTTGACATAAAAGGTTGACATCAATGCCAACATAACCATCTCAATGTGAACACAATTAAATACAACCATGCTACAAGAATGGCATCAACAGCTATCTACTATCATGAAACCAATGACAATATCAAATAGTTGGAACTATGCACACCATAATTCCAACACACTAGTCCTAAACATTAGGGTGACGTGATTCTTCGTCTTACCTTCCATATCATCTTCCACATAACTGTGGGTTCCACCACAAGTTCCAACCCCCTAAAACACAGACATTTCTCATATTGTTTAAATGAGGTCTACCCTTCCTCATTTTATGTTTTCCCTTATTTAACTAAGGGTTGTCAAGACTACCAACAAATCCTCTTCTCTCCTCTAACACATGCACAAGCTACAACACATATGAACACACTTTGTATCACCTATGTAGCATCCTTGTCATCATCATGAGGCCAAACCATCACTACAACAAGTCATATCCATGAGCATAAGCATGAAGACCTAGATGAAGACCTAGTATGCCAACTCATCTAATGTGTTAACTCAACAACATGAATGACACCTAAGCCATCATCTCCAATATCTATAGATCTGCATCGTCCACCTGTAGTAGCATCTCTAATGCCTCCAATCAATGCATAATAATGCATCACAAAATGGACACCAATGCACATTCCAACACAAGACAAATCCTCCGTGAACACAATGCTACCAACAAGCTACATCATCAAAGGTTGGAATAAAAGGTTGACATCAATGCCAACATAACCATCTTAATGTGAACACAACTAACTGCAACCATGCTACAATAATGGCATCAACACATCAACTAGGTTACATAGGGTTGACATCAATGTCAACATGAGCTATCTACCATTATGAAACCAATGACAACATCAGATAGTTGGAACCATGCATGCCATAATTCCAACTCACTGGTCCTAAACGTTGGGGTGATGTCATTCTTCATCTTACCTTCCTTATCATCTTCCATGTAACTATGGGTTCCACCACAAGTTCCAACTCCTTGAAACACAGTCTTTTCTCATATTATTTAACTGAGGTTTTCCCTTCATCATTTTATGATGGGGCATTGAAATGGCCCTACAGTGCAAAGTCACCATGGAAGTAAAATCCCAAAATTTTCCCTTAGACTCTGCTTGAAACCTCAAGGGAGAAAGTTCTGGGGCTATCCAAGAGCCCTATTTTCTTACCTTTTGATAGCTCATATCTCTCATGCTTAAGCGTTTGATCATCAGACCTAGTCACGGGATCAAAGAGGGTTAAGCCATTTCCTTTTGAATTCATCTGCTCCAGTCTTAAGGATTCCAGCACCATGTGCTTTACCAATTATTAGTGCAAAGTAAGAGGCCTTTATTAGGGATCCTATTGTGTGTGTGTGTGTGTGTGTGTGTGTGTGTGTAAAGTGTATGCAAGCTCGTATGGGATATCCCTCCTAACCTTTGTCAAGATTTGGCCATGGCCCTTAAAACATTGTGTGTGCGTGTGTGTGTATAGTGTATGCAATCCCGTATGGGATATCTCTTATGATCCTTATCGACATTTGGCCATGGCCCTTAATCCATTTTCTATACATATATACATGTATATTCTTATGAATATTTGCATAAGTAGTTACATTATCTCTTATGAGCTTATACAGGCATGTTACAACCCAATGAAAATAACCATATATTTATTCATATATGTAGGTTGCATATGAACCACTAGACTAAATTTCATGAATCTCATAGTAAAAACATAAATCATTTTAACAATGAGATTTCACCCCTAAATTTACCCAATTTTAAGCTTACAGTCCAATCCATAATTAATCACAAGAAAACAATTCTTTCCTTAAAAATCATTAAATAGGTAATTGGCATTCCTCTTTTATGAATGAAGCCCCTAATTTCATATCACAAATAAAAAATTCAACCAATTCAAACTACATGTATAGAACATTTACATGCAAAAGCACAAATAAATACTTATATTATGTAGCACAATGATTTTTCAACTGAGATTGGGACTATAACTCTCAACCCAACTTTAGACAAGCTACAACAACTTTTAATTGTAGTTTTCACCCCCGAGCTAGATTCTAATGCTTGAGGTGGAGTGACTTTGAGAGGAAAATTAACTAAAATTGCCAACTGAAACAAGATGTGACAAGGTCACTATGCCTTCATCCACAATCTATACAAGCTTTCAGTCATTCTTTCCAAACTTCAGAGACATGATTAACACCCATTCCAAGATACCACAGCACAGAGAAACTTAGCTCAGTATTACGAGAAGATATTCCACTTCAAGGGACGGTTCATAAGTGCATAAGATACTAATGGGTAAAGATATCACCTCTCCAGGTACTTCATTAGTGAGTCAAGCACCAAAGCTTTAGCTCCCCAATGCAGCTCTTAGTGGTTCATTATCCTCACAAATACTTGAGTGTCTCTTCCCAACCCAATAGGTTCATCAATCCAAAAGCTTCCAGTGGGTTCTTTAGACTTTATAAAAGCCACTAATCTCTATAATATTTCACCAAGCAATTCTCTCTAGGTTTCCTAAGCTAGTTCAAAGTTTTCCAAAGCTCGATCACTGTGAATTTTGATCACTTCTCTACTGATTCACCCCCAACACTTGGAGGAATTTTATTTCAATTATCTATACCATTCCCTTCTACAGCATATGCACTAGGAAGTTCCCTCTTTCCCCCTCGTCCCCTTTTTTGTGTACCTCCTTAATAGACTAATTTTCTATATTTTTCAAGGCTCCACACATTCAACCTACCTTAGAAAATGTAGCCCATTCTTGTTATTTAATTTTTTTTCTTTGTTGATTTTTGTTAGAGATAAAAGACACATGGGTTGTTAATTTTATTTTTTATTTGATTTATTGCATAGTCGACCCATTTAAGCCTCTCGTCCAGCACATGGTTGATGTATTTAAATTCACCAATTTCTCAAGCAATCCCCCTCTCCAAGAAACTGGAATTTATGTCTATTTCTCTAAGCCAACATATACATATTACAGTAATTATAATCAGGGAAATTTTATCCAATGGATGTCACACACCCCTCCCTTGTGGGGGAACACCATTCTTTGTGTTCATTAACCATATACAAACAACACATACTTAAAAACCAAACACATTTGATATGGATTTTTATACATATAGCTTTGTACAACATTTGCAATGAATTTACATTTACTTCAACTAGAAATCAAAAAAGGATATGATGCCTACATCTGGTCATCCATTTACCATGTGGCATCCTTAGGCCCAAAGTGCCTCCACTGCACTTTGACTTGCTCTATTGCTCAATTCTGGAGCAGTAGTTGCCTCTGATGCAGAATGCATAGAGGTTTTGGTTAGAACTATCCCTCTGGTTATACCTCTAACGCAGACCAATTAATTACATTATTAGAATCCTACACGTATCCTTTAAGAAATGAAACATGAAATATGTCATGAGCTTTCACTAATGTTGTTAAGGCCAACCTATAGGCCACTAGCCCTATTATTTGAAGCACTTCAAATGGTCCACAAAATCATGGTGCCAACTCGGCACATGACCCAAATTTTAAGGATCTATTCTCAGGTCTAACTTGTAGGAAAACACATTCCCCAACTTGGAACTCCTTGAGAACCCTATGTTGCTCTATATAGCAATTTTTCTTATCCTATGCCACTTTTAAATTCCTTTTAATAGCTTTCATTTCCTTTTCCATGCCATTCAACATATCATGCCTAATAAGGACCCTATTCACTAGATCATTCCAGTTGACAGGAGTATTACAACTCCTCCCATAAAGTGCTTCAAATGGGCTCATTTTCAAGGATTGTTGATGGTATCATCCCAAGAAACTCTCCTAGGTTGTAGCTCGGAGATGCTCGAGAACATAAAAATTCAACTTATTGTTGCAAATGGATGAATGGAAGGAATGATGCTTGTCCAAGCCAAATAACCCCTTCTACTTTGCTTAACTCTAGACATGCGTGAACACCTCCAACTACAAGGCTTCAGACCACCAATTACTCATAGTTTAAGGATTAGGGGAAGATGGAGAATACTGACCACACCAACAAATGCACATGACCATGTGATGGTTGGCTACAACCAATACAGAAGTCTGCAAATCTATTTCCCTAATACACAAATAGGATGACAGCTCTCTCGCACTAGGTGAATAGAAACCTGAATAACTCTTTCACTGACACATACAAGACTTTAACACAGAGGTAGGATGACAACTACTCTAATGCTAAACACCAAGAGTTCAGGAATACAGCATATCAAGCACAACTTGGAAACGAAGAAGCATGAAAAGTGAGCAATTAACAGCAAAAGAAGCTTGTATTAGCTGGAAATGAAGATGAGACGCTGCAAGTATCAAAATAGTTACAGTCTCCAAAAGTTGAACCTTACATCAAAACGTCAACCATCCACCTTGATTAAATTTTGTTTATGGGTATATATAGAGTTTCATTACAAAGGCACTCAGCCATTCTAGGTATGGAGGGGTCATAATTGACCACCAACCGCATTTAGTTTCCTGATGAAGTCTCTGAGGGCATTTGCTTGCTTGAGTAGATGAATCTGATCTTTTCCAGTGCTATGTTGTCCTCTTGGGTAGCTGGAGTGTGTGTATCAATGAAGCCCCATAACTGTTAAATGCAGTTATCTATTTGTGCTCTGTCCTTCTCTTCCTCGGCAATACTATTTGTTAATTATGGTGGTTGAGGGGAAATTTCAAACAGTACTGAAAACTAGTCGCCTTCATCCTTCGGGTGCATGGAACAATCAAGGGACGTGGACTGCGTGGCGGATAGACAGGTCGGGTGAAGGAGGAAGACCAGTTGTCGGATCAAGAGGATAGATGGTGGGGATTGCTTGGTGAAGGGTATCAGGAGAGGCAAGGGTGGAGCGAGGATGGGCCATTGGATTTTTGGCGTACAGATCCTACGACTATCGGTTGGAGGAGATGCACGGGAGTTATCAGGTGGCAACAGGAGGCTAAGCGGTAAGTTGTTTTGGTCGCACCGCTTTCAGACGTAGGGCGGTAAAAGGACAATGGCATGCGATACCACTCGGAGCGTGACGCGTGGTGGTGGAGGAGAGAGGAAACCACTCTCCATCGCATGTTAATGTGCCATTACTTCACGGGCGTGGGGAGAGCAGATGCCATCCGATCGTGGGGGAGATGATTGGACAGTGGGGATTTGATCGCGTGGATTTTCATCAGTCGCAATGGAGAACCATTGGATCGGGGTGCGGCGATTGACAGCCATAATCAAAAGGCAACGAAAGGTTATGGAAGTGCGAGGTCATGTGGATGTGTTGTTATGGGGCTTTAAGATTTTCTCTTGGGGCTTCAAGGAATAGGGGTTTATGCCAGATTTTAGAGGAAAAGCGGAGGCAATGGGGGTGAAAGTGAGTAGGAGTAAAGGAGGAGAAGGAAGATGAATTCCATGAGCTTCTTTTGAGCACTACCACTATGGTCAAACTTATCTCTGGCCTCCAAAACCCTAGTTAAGTAGCAGGGCTAACACTGGCTCCTTCTGGGGATGAGATCCTCCCTGTGAGGTCTCAAGGACTGCAGACCATTGCCTTGCCTATCCAAACCAAATGAGAAAAATTTCATAGAGTTCCATTGGGCATGGAGTCTAATTGAGCCTACACTAAAACTGATAAAATAACAAATTTGCAAATTGAAGGCCAAAGACCTTAAATAACATAAACTTTCAGAAAGTGCCCATTAACTGGGCCATCAAAAATTGTCTCCCCTTCCATACTTTGCAGTATGAAAGTATTGTTTCCTTAGATCTGAGAAATGATAAAAGGCCCTGTCGATAAAGCATCAAACTTCCCATGGTTACCTTTCTTCTCTTTCAGCGCATCCCACTTAATAACCAAGTCTCCAACTTGAAAATTATCTATTTTTGCCCTCCTGTCGAAAGCTTCCTTGATCTACTTTTGATGTGCCACAAACCTTTCAACCAGCTATTCTTTGATTTGATGCGCCTCTGCTAAATCAGTGATCCTTTTTGCCATGTCTTCTTCCTCATTCTGCTCTTCTTGCAAGAACTTTGCCACAGGGAGGATTAACTAAATTGGGAATACAGCTTCAGTGCCATATACCAACCTGAAAGGAGAATCCCCTGTGGATTTCTTGGTGGTTGCTCTGTCAGCCCACAGTGCATACTTGAGTTTAGAATCCCAATTCTTTTTGTTGTCTTCCAACAGCTTTTTAATTATCCTTATCAGGATTTTGTTGGAAGATTATGCTACACCATTTCCTTGAAGGTAGTATTAGGTGGAATGAACTAGCTTAATGCCCATTGAGTTACATATGTCCACCAATTCTTTTTCCCTAAAGGCTACTACATTATCTGTGACTATTTTATGTGGACAACCAAATTTGGTGAAGATATTCTCTGTCAAGAACCTCATGACCACATGATGATCAACCTTTCTGGAAGGGATTGCTTCAATCCACTTAGTGAAGTAATCAGTGGCTACTAAGATCCATCTGTGCTAGCCACTGGAATGTGGATTAATTTCTCCAATGAAATCCAAGCCCCATTACTGAAAAGGGACACTAGCATGTATGGGTTTTAAGGGCAGGGACTTCAATTGCTACTTCCCTTCAAATATTTGGCACCTATCACAAGATTTAACAAATGAAAAGACATCAGCAAATAAGGTGGGCCAATAATATGATCTTGTGAGTTGTAGTTTTCCAATAATGATGTCCTCCACATATGCTGGAATGAAACTATTGCATCACTTCCATGGATTGTTCTTTGTCCAGACACCTCAAAAGAATTCCAGATGGGTCCCTCCAATTGAGAAAGTTTTCATGAATGCAATATTTAACTACCCGAAGCTTAATAGTTCTAGCTTGACTTGAACTAAGACCTGGAGGGATTTCTAGCTTCAACAAAAATTGAGCTATTGCAGCATACCATTCATAAGAAGCTAAATTTTCTGCCAATGACTGATTTTTCCCTGGTTCAATTGTTTCTTCTGCTACCTAACTATCTTCTGAATTTATGCTTATCAAATTCATATCTAACATTCTGTAGTTTTCTTCAGCCATTAGTCTAACAAGGCCCTGACCTCTGATAAGCTTGGTGGGCTTCAATTCTATGTTAAATTCAATAATCTTTGCCATCCATTTAGCCCTTCTTCCATCAGCATCAGGCTACGTTAGGACATATTTTATTGAAGCAGAGGGCACATACACAATTATCTTGGAATGAAGAATGTAAATCCTGAAAGCTTTCAAAGATTTGATAAGAGCATATGCTTGTTTTTCAACGATATCATACTTCAGCTCAGCATCCCTTAAGGTTTTGCTGAAAAATCCCACTGGATGCTCTGAACCTTCCTCATCTACTTGTATTAAAACTGCTGCAAGGGTGTCAGCGGCGGCAAATGAAAATATATGGAACTCCTTGTTGTAATCTGGACTGCTTCAAGTAGGAGCTTCCATAATAGCTTTCTTAATGGACTCAAAGGATCTTCTTGCTGCATCAGTCCATTTGATCTCTGACCCCTTTTTTAACATGGAGGTAATATGCTTTACAAGTTCTAAAAAATTTGGGATAAACCTCCTCACAAAATTTATTTTGCCCAGAAAGGACTGGATATCCTTCTTTGATCTCGGGATAGACAAGGTCTGTATTGCTCTTACTCTTTCTGGATCAATTTGAACACCTGTAGCAGAAACAACATGTCCTAACAACGTGCCTTCTTCTAAAGCAAACTATGACTTTTTAAGATTGACTAAAATCCCAAACCTCTAGCACTTTAGGAACACTTTCTTCAAATGCTGCAAATGGTCTTGATGGCTTTTGGAGTACACTGTTATATCATCTAGGTAGATAAGGACAAACTTATCCTTCTCTCCTACAAATGCTATATCCATAGCTCTCTGAAAGGTAGCTCCAGCATTCATCAGCCCAAAAGGCATCTTGGAATACATGAAAGTGCCCGAAGGTGTGGTGAATGTAGTCTTCTCTTGGTCATCTGGATGTACAGCAACCTAGTTATACCGTGAAAAACCATCCAGGAAAGACATCACTTTGGCTCTTGAGACCTTCTGCACCAAATGCTCCATTTTGGGCAGAGGGTAATTGTCTTTCTTAGAGCATTTGTTTAAGTTTCTGAAATCAATGCAGAGCTTGGTTTCTCCACTTTCCTTCCTTACCACTACCAAATTGGCTACCCATTTTGAATATCTGAGAGGGACTATGATCTTGGCAGTCAGTAACTTCTTGATTTCCTTTTCAATCAAAGGGAGGAGCAAAGGGATGGTGTCTTTCTCTAAAGGGATTTTATGTTGGATGATCTTTTTGTCATATGTTTTCAGGTCACTGTATTCCTAGGCAAAGACATCAGCAAATTGCTTCACTAAATTGTAGTACTCAGAACTTTGGGCAGGAGATAGATGGGTGGATAGATTTATGTATCTTGGATGCTCTGGACTCCCTATGTTATGCTTATAGACTGCAGATTGATCTTCTTTTTGGGCAGCCTTATAAGGCACATCATTCTGGTCAAACATCTTTTCTAAAGGAACTAGGCCTTTAGGTATATGATTCTTGGCTAGTCGGACAATGTTATTTTTGCCAATTTTGTTTCTAACCTTGGGCTGGGGACTTTCTTCTAAGGCTTCGTTCTCTTGATCAATTTGCATTTCAGAGAATTTGACAATGACTTGTAGAAACCTATTCACTTCATCATCATCCTCAAAAACTTTCCAATGCTGGACATTATCAGGCAAGGATGGTCTATATTTCATTTGAACTTCATAAACTAGTCTAGGGGGCATGGGAGAGATAAAAATGCTAGCAGACATAGCGAGGGAATCAACAAGCTAACTTTTTACTCTAGGGATATATGAGATACAAAAATTATCAAAAGAATCTTTGAGTCTCCATACCTCGTCTCTATATGCTTTTAGCCTTGGATGCTTTGCTTGAAAAGTTTTGTTCACTTGCTGAATGATAAGATCAGCATCTCCAAACACCTTTATGTTTCTAATTCCTCTGTCTTTTGATGTGTTAAAACACAATATTAGAGCCTCATACTCTGCTATATTGTTGGTGACTTGGAAAGCCAGCTTAAAAGACAGATGTGTGCTTTCTTGTTTTGGAGATATCAGCACCACCCCTGCTCCTGCAGTCTCCCTTAAACACGCTCCATCAAAGAAGATCTCCCAAACCTGACTTCCTTGCTCTCCCTCAGCCTGATTTGTTAGTTTCTTGATCTGCATTAAGGCCTTCTAAGATTCTTATATTTGGAGAATACAAGCTCCAAATTCAGTATCCACAGAATAAATGGGATGATTAGAAGGGTTCTTCTCATCACTGATAATGTAGGCCAGTTGTGATTCTCTGTACAATCTCCTGCTTTCTCCTCCAAGAACTGGGATAGTGGCATAAGATAAATCATTCCGTAATGTCCCACCTAGTCTCTTAATCCACCCTCTGGACAACAGCATGCCAAACTTAGGGGCAACCTCTGCTACCACAATATCCATCATCATGCTCTTCATCGGCAGCTGAGTTAGGGTAATGGATAGGTCTTTGATTAATCCTAGGCATTTTACCTTTCTTGAGTCAAATGAAAATAAATCGTGATATGGTCTAGTGATATCAAGACCTAGCTCTTACATGATAGCTTTAGGCATCAAATTGTGGCTAGCCCCTGTGTCTAGCAGACAATTATGAAGGATTTTGTCATGAATGGTCAAGGAGACATAAAATGATGGAGAATTATCATCAGCAGGTTTAGTCATGGGGATAATCACAACTGTAGGCTTATCATCTTGCAAATTGACATAGTCAGTGGAAATTTGTGTGGCTTTCATCTCAAGAGCATCAAGGATAGGCTTTCTAAAAACTTCACTCTTCACAAGTTATATTAGAGGCATAGATATTTTTAACTTCTGGAATTTTGATTCAAAGCTAAAAGGGGAAGGGGATTTGTCAAGACCTCTTACCTCTTGAGCTGGTGCTTTGAGGATGATTGGATCAGCTGCTGGTCTTCTCTGTCTGATGTTCTGTTGCTTTGTTGGGGCAGCAGCTTTTTGTGCAAGATTCTCCTTTACATTGTTTTCTTTTGACCTCAGATTGTATCTTTGCTACTCATCAGTCTGCAAAATAGCCTCTATGTCCCACCTTTGACTGGTTTGGTCCTGTAGCAATGATTCTTCGTAGGTAGCCAATGTCAAAAAAGCAGCACTGCCTTTTGTAGAAATTTTGAATAATATGACACTTATTCACAAAGATTATCCTGATTATACACTATTTGCATAATCATGCATAATATATAACCTCCTCTGCGTTGATCATCAATCTGCAGTATTAAAGAAACAATTGCATGCACACATTGAAGCATCAATCACACATATCAACACAGAGTATCACGGGGAAAGCGTGCAACTGAAAACCCCCAACTATCTATATATTATATTGATTGAGAACATGTAACAATACATAGTACAATACTCCTCACAAGTACTCAGTACTATCTCCACCTGTTACACACAAACTAGCTCAGATCTGAATCAATCACTGGCTCAAATCTCCTCCACTGGTTGCCTACCTCCATTGCGCAATCCTGCATGAGAATAGATGAGAATGGCTGAACCAAACTCGTATTTCCCTTGTGTAACATTACGCAATCCTCATTGGCAATCTCAATCCACTGATTGTGCAAATCACATGCACAACTATAGTCACAACTGATAGTTGTCTTTCCCTTTCACTCATCTCTAACACTTGTCTCCACTGAGTTGTCCATGCACTAAGTTAACTAATGTATTCCTTAGTTGATCTATGAGTTAATAATTAGTGAATTAATTAATAACTAATTCACATCACTCATCACTAGTGTATTTGTTAGTTAGACTAAA
>APFE030827409.1:76239-155799 GCA_000404065.3 Pinus taeda | reverse complement strand
GATAATAAAGAAGCATTTCTATCTATTTCTATCTTGTTATTCTTGGGTTATTTCTATTATCATAATATTTCTGGTTTAGATCTACAACACCCTTGATCCCACCCATTGCCTCAATAGAGAAAAATTCTCCAACATAGATTCGCAAATCAAGAATTCATCCAATCTCCTAGTCACCACAGCTTCGTCTACCCTTCAGTTCCTCTAGGAAAGTTTATATCTAGCCATATATGCATCGATGAGATTATGGAATTTAAGCAAATTAGAAAATAAATTGGAGAGCGAGTCGACATGGGCATGAGATCATCAAATTGTTAACCCTCATAAAGGAACTCAAATTAGGTTTTTTTTTTTTTAACTGAAAATAAACTCTATCGTAACAGAGAGTAAATATTA
Organism: Pinus taeda; assembly: GCA_000404065.3. Taxonomy (NCBI): domain Eukaryota; kingdom Viridiplantae; phylum Streptophyta; class Pinopsida; order Pinales; family Pinaceae; genus Pinus; species Pinus taeda. The sequence goes on along the minus strand of APFE030827409.1, from coordinate 155,406 downwards.
ACCACCCTAATATCCATACCAAGTTCTTCGGAAAACAAATCAGTAGTGATAGCCCTTTCACAACCCCATATATTCAACATTTTAATAGATCTCAAATTTATATCTAGGCTTAGTCCCCCAAACCTTCCCCTTTCATCAAGAGAAAGAAAGGATGATACCTTGATCAACCCTTCCAAGAAATTTATAGTATCAACACTTCTACCCAAAGTCTCCAATAACAAAATAATATCAAGCTTGTCTAAACTAAACAAGTACTTTAGAACTATTTTTTTTTGTGGGACTAGATAACCCCCTATAGTTAAATGATAACCACTTCATAAAGGTATAGTGATCCAAATTTATGAAGGAACGAAATGAAATATAGATATAAACAAAAACACAGAGTTACAATGAAAACAAAACTTCAATTCATTAATAACAAAGTATTGAAAATTGTTTACATGCAGAGTGGAAATAGACTAGCTCGGGTGATGATATCTTATCTCTTAGAAGAGATGTGTGGCTACAGTCCTTCCAAACTATTTTAAAATGAGGCTTGAATACTTATTTATTATTGGGAAAGAATGGAAAATCCTCAACATCCCAAAACCTAACCCCAGGAGATGAAGTGCCAAAAGTTTGTGGGTCCCCTTGGAGTAAATTAGTGCATCAACTTTCCAAGGTGGTAAATTTGGCATACGATCTCCATTTGATGCACACGATACCTCATTAGAAATATCTATCTAAGGACTACAACTTTTAACTAAAAACTTTCTTCCATAAGCTATGGGTTTTCCCATTTTCTAAGAAAACGTATTTTAGGGCCTCGAAACAACTTTGAAAGCTCAGGACTTGAAAAACTATCAAAAATAGTAAATAGTGCTACAATTAAGGAAACAAAAAGAAAAAATGGTGTGGGTCTAAGATAAATAGTTGGGTGGTCACCAACGTCCATTTGGATTATCTAGAGACCTAGGTGTTATGTGCTCTATGAGCCCTATCCAAAGACTGTTATCTTCCAGCGACTATGTCCTGACTAGCCCTATGAAAATATTTTGATATGTGAGATTGATTACCCCGCAGTATTTTAGGATATTTTGATGGAGAGAAGGGACCCAAACCATCCACGGGGTCTAAAAAAGAATCATATTTTCTTTTGGGACTAGCCAATGATCAAAGATTATATATATGGCTTCTTCCTACCCCAAAAACATTGTCATCCAAAGAAGGAACATAGGGAGAATGTTTCAGACAACATAAAGGAACAAAGCTAATAGGACATGAGAAAACCCCCAAATCATAACACAATCCAATATTTCCAAAACTATAAGGAATAAAAGACGCATGTATATCCTTAGAACACATAGACACATAGAGTGAAAGATAATTAGAGAGGGGAGAATAAGTACCTATAAAAGAAGAGGATGTAGGAGGGCTCGATCGAGAGGAGACCAACACACCCAGTTGCGATGACCACTTCCCATAGGATCTACTTTCATCTACAACCCCATCCCGATGATCCAAATCATTTTGAGGCACAGTCAAAGAAATTCCCTTTCCCTCGCTACCATTTTTCCCATTACTGTTTTCCCCAGTTTCTTTAACCTATTTTCTCCACTTCAACACCAGAGCGAAATCCTTAAAAATGTGACCAACATCGTGGCAGCGACGACAATGGAAGGGAACACCCTCATAGTCCAATATTTGTAGATGAGAATAACCCCTACAATGCAACATCGGACTAGCGACAAGTCCCTCCCTTATATCCAAGTGCACCATAATCCTAACAAAATCCATTTTACCAATCTACTGATATGACCTATCATAGTCCAAAAAATTCCCCAAATCATCCCCAATTCTCCAAAGTTTGTCATCGGACCATCACTGAAGCAGTAAATTGGGTAATCTAACCCAAATCAAACTAGCTCCCAAGAATGATTGTTTTAGATCAAAGAGTGGGAACCGGTGTTTCATTAGTATTAGAGCCATCTTGATGTGCCAATATCTAGAGAGAGCCCAACTTTCGTTTTCCTCCTTACTGAATCTAAAATAAAACCATCCCTTTGTCATAGTACATACTGTAGGAAACTCATCCAAAACTTGTCCCCATACCTCCTAAGTTATTTTTATTAGACAATAGGTAGAATAATTTCTTCCACAGATGCTTCCGACCAAAATGTTTCTAACTATGTCCATAATATCATTGAATTTGAGCTTGCCTCCCAAGACTAAAACCCTCCTCTTTTCTTTCACCTTCTTACATTTTGTTTTCCTTCCCTATTTCTTCTCACTCTACTCTTGGGTGATATTCTCAGTCAGTAAATCAGAAGATGGGATGTCATTGCCCGCCAATAATGAATCATCCTATAATCCAAAGCTTAAAGGGGGGATCCCAGATAACCCTCCTGTAATAACACCTGATGACTGGTGAAAACCTTCACTTCAATAACAACCATTGGAAATGCCTCAAACCCCCAACATATGAGGAGAACCGACACCTACAATGTGGCATTCGTTGGTTCCAAGATAAAATTCCCTAGTCAACCTTTGAGAAGGGGGAAAGCCTAGAAACCCCACACTCCCAACTGAGGGAGAGAAAGCCGATAAGGACCCTAATTATGGACTGGGGTTTAAAAAAATTACTGGTGAATATAAGGGTTTCTGGTGAAACCTCAATACTACTTTCTTGCAGATCCTATGGAATCTCTCATCCGTGTTCATCCGTCCCTGAAATATCTGAAAACCCCAAAGAAAAAGGAACAGGGTTTGTGACAATCACTATCGTTTCAAAATCCTGAAAAGATAAAATATTTAGACCCTTAGCTAAAATTGGGAGAGAGTGATATATATTCAAATCTAGAGAGTCATGTGGCAAAATCTACTCAATTATGTTGCGTTGATGTGGAGATTCTTTCCAGATGGACACAAATTCAAAAGGGTTTGCTGAGCAATCTACCAACTCTTCATCCAACTCAACAAGACGCCATATTTTTGAGCGCAAACTTGTAGCAATAATTTATAGAAATCAACAGACCACTGCAAATTAAGATTGTAACCTACTAGAGCACCAACCATAACTTCCACTTTCCAAATGACAAAAAATAACCCAAAATAATAAACCCTAGCAACCAACTCAATATAACCTCCCAATCGCCCGAAAAAATAACATGTCGTGAAAAACACACAGGAAAAACCTTGAGATAAAACTTAATCCAAACCCCACAGAAGCTTCAGGAAAGACCCTCTAAACCACAAAACTCTAAAAAGTAATAAATATATTAATAAATGCAATTGTTTTTAACTAAAATAACTCGTTCATAATAATTTTTTTTATAAATTTATATAATTTCAAAATTTATTTTTGAATAAATTAATATTTAACTTCCTAACTAAGTACTAACCATATTTTTAATAACTCTCCAAACTATTTTTAAATTAAAAAAAATAAATAAATATATAATAATAATTAATAATAATTAAATTAAAAAATATTCTAATTTAATTTTAAATAAAGTAAATTTTACTAAAACCAAACTTGAAACTAAATTACATATTCAACAGATATCTAATTCCTAATTCATCACACATATCTAACTTCATAGCAAAATTTAATATGATAATCAAACTACATTTAACTATTAAAATGTAAACCATTCATTAAAATATAATATCTAAACAAATTTAAACAAAAAAAAATTAAATAAATTCAAGTCAGTCAAATTTCTTGGGTGAGAACCATCCTATCACAACACACTGATATAGGCGTTCTACATACTCCCTATCACTGTAAGATTACTTTAGGAAGGTGGAATGAATTCGTTCCCAATAAGATTACTCATGATGGTGGAAATAATTTGTTCAGTAAATATAAAAAGAGGCATGAGACTCATCTTCTTAGGAATCTCTTCGTTCATGAAAACATGTCTTGGATGGAGTATATATTTATAAAAAATTAATAATAATATTTTTAAAGTTATATTATGATTAAAAATATATATTAAATAATTAGCAAATTATATTTATCTAAATTATAACAAAAAAACTAATAAACAATATTTATCATAATAATTTAATTTTATTAATTTAATTATATAATTATTTTATTAAAAATTATTAAACATTAAAAAATATCTTTAAATTTAATTGTTAAAAAAAATTACTATTTCCACTTTAAAAATTATTATCACTAAAACTAATAATCAATTTCAAACAACAAAATTCTAAAATCTAAAATTAATAATTAATTTAATAATAAAACTTGCTTTCATATTACACTATAAACGTATGACGTATGAGTGACACCTCCAAAAATTTTGAAAAAAATAATCGTTATTACATTCTTATCACGCGCAACGTCACTGCCGGTAGGAGAGCTAGAATTGGGTAAAATACGATCATCAAAATTCATAAAAAACAAATAAAATAACTTGTCTCGACAGAAATGTTATTAAAAAATTCATTCCATGAATACGTAGGTGTAAGCAAAATCCCAAAGAACATGTGGCTTGTTTCTGCAATACTATAGCCATATCGCTTTATCGTGAATCCAACCACTTCACATTTTATATTCATAAAATGTCGTCAATCCAACCACTTCCCATTCTATGAATATTGTGGAATCCATCGACATGCTCTAGATAATTATAAGCAATAAAAATAAATTCCATAAATTTTAAAATACAAATTCTACACATATTATTAAAAAGTAAGGGAAGAGAATATAATCCAATTATAAATCTCCATTACATAAATCTTTATGGGTTCGGAATCATGCTATATAAATTATTACTAAGAAATCAGTGTTCTTGTACTGAGCTTCCAAACCACTTGCATGAAAGGTAAAATGTGTTTAGAAATAAACTTGCAATGTAAACCAAAGTAGATAAATAATTGCATATAATAAAAAATACCCTTTATTTAATCATTCATTCTAAAGTGAAAAGTACTTTAAAAACCAAAGGAAATCTCTATTATAACATAAACTTTTTCATGTGAAAATGATCATCCACTGTAAATACAGAGCATTCTTCTTTCTTGGATGATTGTCATGAAATTAACAAGATTTGCACTTTTACTGAATAAAGGTTTCAGTGCAAAGGTCCTTCACCAAATTTTGGTCTTGAACTGAACTATTCCCAAAAGAAATTAAGCATAAACACAGATCCTCATTATATAAACATTTTATTAACACTTAGGAAGATGCAAGTAAATCAATTGTAGGTTGAAGAAAATGCACTTCATAAACCGAATTTGCATACTAAGAAATGAAATGCGTTTGGAAAGGCATGAGGCATTAATTGGCATTTTATTTATGAAAATAATGGAAAATAGGATAAAAGGGAGGTGAAAGGTCACAGGTTGCATGTGAGGAGAAAAATGAAGAAAATAGAGGCCTCAATGATAAAGAGGATTATGAGGATCAGTTCACAACCTTTTGTCAACTTTATCTTGGAGCTCTCTCTTCTATTCTCTCTCTTATACTCTTGGACACTTAGAGTTTCTTGGAGAAATCTTGGAGGAATGTGGCATACTTGGGATTTGGGGCAAGGAGGAAAAGGAAAAGTAGGAAAGTGCAAGAGAGTAGCATGATCAACAACTACAATGGGTTTTCGTTGTAGGTATTGAATTGCATGTATGATTCCCTTGCTAGTTTTGGCATCCATGGCATGCATGTGGTTTTCTTATTATTATCTATCATTGGCACGAAGGATTGACAATGGTTTTGCCTATCTTTTCCATTTCCTGGATAGTCATGGTTTTGTAGGTTTTATCTTTGTTTTCTCATTGGTGCTCATGTTCCTTTAGTTGTGCGTTGAGTTACTAGTTCATGAAGCCTTGGTTGGACAAACACTATGGAAGCCCAATAATAGCTTGGGTTGAGTTATTATTCCTAGAAGCCTTGGTTGGACAAATTCTTTGGAGCCCTCACTGGGTTGAGTTACTAGTCCTGGAAGCCTTGGTTGAAAAAACACTCTAAAGCCTTGGTTGGAAAAACACTCTGAAGCCCAGGATCAGATGTGGGTTGAGTTGCTAGTCTTAGAAGCCAAGTTGGAATAAACGCTCCAGATCCCTGGACAACTTGGAAAGAGATAGATATGATGATAGTTAGTGATGTTTGACTATGAGGTGGAATCATTAGTTGAAGTTTGAGGTTGTTTAGCCTCTGAATCTCTTGGTGTTATTTTCTTGGTTTATTCCATGAGATCCCACAATCATGCTTGGAATATGGTGTCGGGTTGATTGGTTGAAAGAGAGAACTGGTTCAGCCCAATTTGTGGTCAGGTGTTACGTGGAAGTCCATGCCTTAGTTAGATTTGCATATGTTAATAAGAGGAATTTTCCTCTTATGTTATGTGTGTAAATGTACTTGTTATTATATGGCTTTGATGGTTGTTCTATTGTTGTTATTTATCTAGTTATATGTTGGTTATAAGTATGGTTTTATGATAGTCTTGAGTTATGGCTCTCATCATGTTTTGATTAGTAGATGAAATGTTAATGAATGAATGATATGATAGATGATAATGTAGCTAATGTGAGAGGGCATCAAACATTCTTAATGATTCTCAGATAAGTATGAGGTCCCTATGTTTATATGTGTTTTTATGACCTATACATTACATGTTCATGATGTTTTTGACGAAATGTCTATCATGGTTAGGATGAGTCAGGTCAGTTTCTTGTTCAATTTTCACATTAGAGGCATTGTCTTCTTATTATTTATCATTTTTGAGAATTTCATCAAGTTCTGAGTAGAGACCTAATTCCTAGTCCTAGAAAAGTGGCTTAGAATTCAGGGTCACTAGAACATAACTGCTTGAAAAATACTACAATCGCATGGATGCCTTGTTGTTAGAGCAACTAGAGGGTTTCAGTTTCATGGAGGGCTTGTCATGGGAGTGAATGGGTGTCTATTTTAGTCAAAGGAAAGTCAACTCAAGGCCTAGAGTGGATGGTTAGCCTCTTGGGTTCCTGTAGCTCCTAAGATAGGTCAATTTGGTTTTGGTTTATCGATTCCACTTGTTTAACTATAATTTCAAAGTTGAATCATATCATAGTAACTCTCCGTCGATGGTGTACCTCGGTGGATTGGTTAGCTGGTTAAATGTGGGAGGAGGATGGTTATAGATTGGTATCAGAGCATGGTTCAACCCCTAGACTAGATGGGTAGAATGTGTTTTTCATGCATACATTTCAGTTGAACATGTGTCCATTATGCTTGTGGGATATTTTTTTTTTATGTATGCATGGAGTTGTTCATTATTGCAGTTGTGTTTTCATATAGAAGGTGATGATGTTGTTTTTGGGACTTGTTTGTTGTGAAGGCATTTCATTTTTATATGCATTGGTTATGCATGTTAGTGATGTCTATATCTTATTGTGCATGTGTTGTGTCTAGTTGGTGTTTTAGTTGTGGCATCATGCAATGTAACTAAACGATGATTGAGATGATGTTTATATATTAATATGATTATGATTATACATGTATTATTATAATCTAGTTGATCTTGTAGATAAGATATCCTCCCCTGAACTATACTGAGGTATGTTGGTTATATTTATATTTTGTTTTAGCTAACATGATATATTTCCAAGAAGAACTAGATCAAATATGATATAAAACTAGTAGACTATAGTTCATCAGACTCTCCCAATAGGTCATATGAGCAACATGGTGATGGGTACTCTCCTGACATAGAACATACTTTGAGAAGTTTGAAGGAAGAAATAAGAAGTTTCAAATAAGATAATGAGAAAATCATTTAATCACAAGAAATATTTTCCAGAGCATACAAGAAATAAGAAGAGCTTAATGTCATCATCCTTCAGAGCTTGTCAAACTTGCAAAGACAAAGGCCACTTAGGATCAGTCATGGATAGAAGGATGGGACTAATGGAGCATATGGTAGCAGGTCTCATAGTGGGCATAGGTTAGATAAAGATGACATGTTTATAGGTGGAAGGTTATTATATACACCTAATAGATGAGGCAATGGACATTGGCTTTACTCTAGGCCTAGTTTAGACAAGTACCATGGTCATCATCAGTATCATCCTTAGAGGAGGAGTGACAATGGATATTTTTAGGAAGAGTTCAAAAGAGCCAAGCCACCCACATTTGATGGAGAAATGAAGAAGTCACAAGATGCAGAAGTGTGGTTGCTTGGCATGAATAAGTTCTTCAGATTACATGATTACTCAGAGAACATGAATTCTGGAATAGCTATGTTCAATCTTAAAGCTAAATAAAACATTTGGTGGGAAGATGTAAAGAATTTTAGAGGTATTGATGAAGAGGAGTTGACTTGGAGATAATTCGAGAGAATTTTCAAGATGAAGTATCTATCAGAGAGATACTATGATGATAAGGAAAAATAATTCTATGAGCTGAAGATGGAATCGATGACCGATGGGGAGTGCACTAGCATATTCTTGGATTTGTTTAGGTATGTGCCTTATATAAAGGAGGAGAAAGAGAAGATTTAAAAATTCATCAGTGGGTCTTCAGTAGCATTTAAAGACAAGATTGATTTTGATGAGCCTATATCGTTAAAGGAGGCCATCATAAAGCTAACACATTGTTATGAGTAATCAAAGCGTAGATATGAGACCAAGCATGAGTGGAAAGGTAATGATAAAAATAAAGGAAAATAGGATAGGAAGAAAACAAGACCTTAGGAAATAGGTAACAAAGAGAATGAAGCACTGCCTAATAAGTTCAATGCATTTGATAGAGGGCGTGGATTTCAATTTGAGGAGTAGAACAAGGGTGCTTATAGGAAGCCTTTATAGTGTTGGACATGTGGCAAAGATCATCATAGGAGAGATTTTCCACCACATCAGGGTGTTAGACCACATATCAACAATTATCAAGAGGCACAGATAGTGGGGGATGTTGGAAAATGTATTCCTCGGATTTATGTAGCATTGGATAATAGGTAAGAAGATCACCAGACATCTATTATCGAGATGGACGGTAAGCTTTGTGATTAGGTTGTTTCTATTTTTATTGACCATGGATCTAATTAGTTATGTTAATCCTAACCTAGTTGATAAGTGTGGTTTGAATAAATAATTTTGTGCAGAGTCTTGGTTAGTGTAGTTAGCTATAGGTACTAAGAAGAGAGTTCATCACTAGGTAAGAGCACGTGCATTTGATTTGAATGGTATGCCTACATTAGCGCATTTGAATGTGCTTCTATTGGGATCATACAGTATGTTGTTGGGTATGAAATGGTTGCATATTCATAGGACCAAGGTGGATTGTTATGACAAGGCTATTGAGTGCTTGGATGATAATGGAACATAGAGGATCTTGCAGGGTAAGAAGAAGGCAACATCAATTAAAATGGTGACAGCTATGTAGGAAAAGCATAGTTGTAGGAAAGGTTTTGTGTTATTTGTAGTATATGTTTCTAGTGATAAAGGTAAGGATGTTGAGGATGTAGAAGCTTTTAGGAGGTATCTAGTTCTATAGTAATTTTAGGATGTCTTTCCTGTAGATATTCCAGAGTTACCGCCTCACAGGGAAGTGGAATTTTCTATTGAGTTGGTACCAGCAGCAACACGAGTATCAAAGGCACCATATAGGATGATCACACCAAATTTAGTAGAGTTGAAGTTGCAGTTGAAGGAAATTCTTAACAAAGGAGACATCAGGCCAAGCGTGTTGCCTTGGGGTGCACCATTGTTGTTTTTGAAGAAGAAAGATGATACTCTCAGGTTATGCATTGACTACACGCAGTTGAACAAGGTAACAATCAAGAACATGTATTTTTTACCAAGGAATGATCATTTGTTTGACTGATTGAAGCGAGCATCAGTGTTCTCAAATATTGATATAAGATCAGGATACCATCAGGTACACATTGAATAAGAGGAAATATACAAGAATTCTTTCCAAACCAGGTATGGGAATTATTAGTTTTCTGTAGTTCCATTTGGTTTTACTAATGCTCCAACTTATTTAATGTGCTTAATGAATAGCGTGTTGCTTCCTTATCTAGAAAAGTTTTGTATTGTGTTCATTGATGATATAATATTGATATATCCTAAGAATGAGGAAGAACATGTCAAACATTTAGCAACATTGTTGAGATTTCTAAGACAACATTAGTTGTTTTCCAATCTTAGAAAATGTAGTTTCTTGTAGACATAGGTACATTACTCACAACATGTGCCTTCCAAGGAAGGCATAGTAATGGATCTCAAAAATATAAAAGCTATCATGTAATGGGAAGCTCCTAGGAATGTGGATAAGGTAAGGCAATTTATTGGGTTAGCAATTTATTACAAGAGGTTCATCAGGAACATCTCACAAATTTCTTATCCTATTACATCTTTCGAAAGGAAAGGTAAACTTTTTGAATTGATAGAAGAATGTGAAGCACGTTTTGAGCAGTTGAAGGAGTTGTTGGCAAATGCTCTAGTTCTAAAGATTGCAGATATGGATAAATAATTTGTGGTGTGTACAGATGCCTATAAGAGAGAACTTGGTTGAGTCTTAATGCAAGAGGGATAGGTGTTATGTTGTGAATCAAGGAAACTAAATGAGCACAAGAAAAATTATGTTACACATGATGTTGAGTTAGAAGGGATCATCCATGCATTCAAGATGTGGAGGCACTATCTTTTTGGCGGGAGGTTTGTATTGATGAGTGATCGTAGTGGATTGAGATACTTGTTTGAGCAACCGAATATAAATGATAGGAAAGCTAGATGATTGGCCATGATTAGTGAGTTTGACTTCGAGGTTAGGTACATTAAATGAAAAGAGAATAGGGTTGTAGATTCTCTTAGCAGGTGGATACATGTAAATCACATTGTAGTTATGCGTTCTTATAGGATGGATTTACAAGATCAAATCTTGTAAGTATAAAATAAATATGATAGGTATAGGGAGATTAAGCACAAGTTACAATAAGATATAGGTGATCAGGATGTGGAATATCATCTCACAGTGGATGGTTTGTTCATATTTAGGGATATGATCTATGTGCTAAACAACAGTGAGCTCAAGAAGATTATTCTAAGAGAATTTCATGCTAAGTAATATTAAGTTCACCCGAGATATTAGAATACATTGAAAATGGTGAAGACATTTTATTATTGGTCAAATTTGAAGAAGGAAGTGGCGGATTTTATGGATATATGCTTTGATTGTCAGCAGGTAAAAGCAGAGTGTAATCATCCAGGTGGACTACTCCAACAAATTCTGATTCAAGAGTGGAACTGGGAGGTCATTTCCATGGATTTATTTACAAGTTTACTAAGGACACCTAGATAGAATTATTATATCATGGTTGTGGTGGATAGGTTGAAAAAGGTAGCCCACTTCATTCCAGTGAAGTCTACTTATTTAGCTAATGATGTAGCATAGGTATTGATCAGATATGTAGTAAGATTTCATGGAGTACCAAAGAAGATTATGTCCAACAAGGATGCTAAGTTAACTTCCAAGTTTTGGAAGGAGTTATTTGTAGGTTTGGGTACATAGTTGGCCTTTAGCACAACTTATCATTCGTAGATAGATGGATAGATAGAGAGAGTCAACAGGATTGTGGAGGACATTTTGAGGATGTATGTGGTGCATAAGCAATGGAAGTGGGAAGAACATCTTCCACTGGTAGAGTTTTCTTACAATAATGGGTATCAAGAGTCACTAAGGATGAGTCCATTTGAGGCACTCTATGAGCAAAGTTGTAATAATCCCATCATTTTTAGTGATCCAGTGAATAGGGTATTGATAGGACCCGACATGTTGGGAGAGATGGAACAAGAAATGCAGGAAGTAAAGAAGAATTTAAAGGAAACATAAGACAGGAAGAAAAGTTGTGCAGATCAACATAGGTTGTTTAAGGAGTTTCAGGTTAGGGAACATGTGTACTTGTGAATCAAGCCCAAGAAGATCTCCTTGAGTATTAGGTCATGTGTGAAACTAGCACCTTCGTATAATGGGCCTTTGGAGATCCTTGACAGGATAGGACTAGTGACCTATCTACTTTCACTGCCACCAATAGTGAAATTCTGTGATGTTTTCCAAGTTTTATTGCTTAAAATATATGTGAAATATGTTGATCATGTTATTTATTGGTTTGTATTGCAGGCGGAATCAGAAGGAGAATTTCACCCACAACCTCAGTGCATTTTGCAGAGAAAGACGCTCATACTCCAGAATCGAGCAATCACACAGGTTAAAGTGCATTTGAAGCACTTTGGGCCTGATGAAGTTACATGGGAGATCGCTGATCAGATGTGAGCTATGTATCCTTCATTGTTTTCCCGTTGAGGCAAAAAAAGTTTTGTATATGTATATATGTATATGATTGTATATACCGCCGTGATCTATGTTATAAAACTCCAATAAGTGGTATGGTTGTTAGGTTATTACATTTGTCATGTTAGTTATGTTGGTTTTCTTTCAACAGGTTGTTCATTGTAAATGATGCAACAATCTAAGTTATTAAGCTCGATGGGTAGTATGTTTTCTTCTCAATGGTTTTTCTGGTTGTAGCGATCATTGAACACCAAGGATAGCGTTCCCCTAAGGGGGAGGTGTCTGTAACAACCCCGAGTTAAAAATCCATGTAATAAAGTTAATAAAGGAAAAATAATAACCAAGGTCGTGGGACACATATTCTAAGCTGAATGTTGGGAAAAAACATAGTGATGGGGATCACTTGTGATTAATTAATGGCTAATGAAATTAGAAAATGAAATGGAAAAGGATTTGGAAATGCATGAGGCATTAATTGGCATTTTATTTATCAAAATAATGGAAAATAGGAGAAAAGGGAGGTGAAATATCACAAGTTGCATGTGAGGAGGAAAATGAAGGAAAATAATGGAAAATGAAGAAAATATAGGGCTCAATGATAAAAATGATTCTGAGGATTAGCTCACAACATTTTTTCATTTTTAGCTTCAAGTTATCTCTTTTATTCTCTCTCTCTCATACTCTTGGACACTTAGAATTCCTTGGAGCACTCTTGGAGGAGTGTGGCATAGTTGGGATTTGGAGCAAGGAGGAAAAGGAAAAGAAGGAAAGTGTAAGAGGACAGTGGGATCAGTAGCTACAATGGGTTTTGGCATTTAGGTACCTGATTGAATGTATGATTTCCTTGCTAGGTTTTGCATGCATGTTATATGTTTGTGGTTTCTCGGTTATGATTTTTCATTAGCATGGAAGATTGCCTAGATTGATAGTGTTTTTGCTTAGCCTTACCATTTCCTAGATAGCCATGGTATTCTGGGTTTTATCTTTTTATTCTAATTGGTTCTGATGTTCCTTTGGTTGTGGGTTGAGTTACTAGTTCATCGAGCCTTTGCTAGAAAAATGCTTTGGAAAACTTGTAATAGCTTGGGTTGAGTTACTAGTCTTGGAAGCATTGGTTGCACAAACTCTGTGGAACCCTTGGTGGGTTGAGTTACTATTCCTGGAAGCCTTGATTGGAAAAATTCTCTAGAGCCTAGTGACAGTTGTTAGTTGAGTTACTAATCCTCGAAGTCAGGTTGAAACAAATGCTCTAGAGCCCTCAACAACTTGAAAATATACCAATCTAGTGATATTTATTGATTTCCAACTGCGAGGTTGAATCACTGGTTGAGGATTGAGGTGGTTTACATTTCTTGGTTTATTCCATGAGATCCCACATTCATGTGTTGTATATAGCCTGGGGGCGATTGGATGAAAGAGAGATTTGGTTCAGCCCAATCTATCGTTGGATGGTATGTGGGAGTCCCTGACTTGGTTGGCTTTTCATATGTTAATAATATATATTTTCCTCTTATGTTTTGTATGTAAATTTACTTATTATTATATGGCTTTGATGGTTTTTCTATTGTTGATATACATTGGTTATATGTTGATGATAAGTATGGTTTTATGACAATCTTGAGTTATGGCTCTCATCATGTTTTGGTTAGTAGATGAAATGTTGATGAATGGATGACTTGATAGATGGTAATGTAACTCATGTGAGAGGGCATTATACTTTCTTGATGATTCTCAGATAATTATGAGGTCCCTATATTCAAATGTTTTTTATGACCTCTACATTAAATGCTATGATGTGTTTGATGAAATTCTTGTCATGGTTAAGATGATTCAGGTCATATCCTTGTTAAAGTTTTACATTAGAGGCATTATATTCTTATTATTTATCATTTTTTAGAATTTCATCAAGTTCTAGGTAGAGGCATGAGTTGTAGCCCTGAAAAAGTGGCTTAGAATTCGAAGTCACTAGAATAGAACTGCTTGAAAAGCACTACGGTTGCATGGAAGCCTTGATGTAGGAACGGCTGGAGGGTTTCAATCACATGGAGGGCATTTCATGGGAGCATCTAGATTTCCATTTCAATCAAAAGGCAATTTAACTCAGGGCTTGGGCACCTGGAGTGGTTGGTTAGACTCTGGGGTTCTTGTAGCTCCTGAGGAAGGTCAATTTGATTTTGGTTTGTCGATTCCACTTCCTTAAATGTACTTAAGGAGTTGAATTATATCATAGTAACTCTTCGTCACATGTTTATCCCAGTGGACACGTTAGCTTAGTTAAATGTGGGAGGAGGGTGGTTACATAGTTAATACTTAATGAGAATCATAAAGGGCCCTTCTTAGCTCACCCTATTTATTATAAAATCATTTTAGCACTTAAGAAATAATTCTTTGGCCTGACATGAAAAGGAAGTGGTAGTGTATTTAGAAAAAAAATCCAAGAACGTAAAAAAGAAAAGGTAGAATATTAGTGTCCTGTAGAATTATTGAACCCTTTGCCTATACCAAAATGGAAGTGGGAATTAATTTCACTAGATTTTATAATTGGGCTACCTAGAACTAGAAAACAACATGACTCGATTATAGTTGATGTAGATAAATTGTAAAAGGTTGTTCATTTTATACATATTCAATCTACTTACAAAGTTATTTGGGTGGTAGAAATTTTCATGAAGGAAATTTTCAGATTATATGCAATATTGAAAAGTGTTATATTTGACATGGATGCAAATTTTACTTCCAAATTTTGGAAAGAATTGTTTGCAGGAATGAGCACACAACTAAACTTAAGCACTAGGTATCAGCCACAAACATATGGGAAAATATAAAGAACGAATCAATTCTTGAAGATATGTTATGCATGCACATAATGAGTTAGCACAATAAATGAAAGGATTATCTATATTTGATTTTATTTTCTTATAATAATAGTTATCAATAATCCCTTTAAATGAGCCCTTTCGAAATTATATATGGGAAAAAGTGCCATACTCCCTTAATTTGGATTAAGCCTTAAGATAGTCTTGTGTTAGGACCACATATTTTATAGGAAATGGAAAAAATTGTGAAGGGAATAAAACAAAACCTAAAATCAACTTAGGATAGGCAGAAGAGTTACGTAAATTTGAAGAGGACATGCAATAATTCCAAGTAGGGGATCATGTATATATTAGATTCTAGCCAAAAAAGAGTACCCTAAAACTGGGAAATTATGCTATGTTAGCCCCTCAATTTTGTAGGCCATTTGAAATACTAGCCAAGGTAGAGCCAGTAGCCTACTAGTTAGCCTTTCCATCCCACACTAAGTTTCATAATGTATTTCATTTTCCTCTTTTGAAAAAGTATATTCATGGTCTTGCTCATGTTATTGATTGGAATGTTGTACAGGTTGAACCAAAAGGCAAGTTCCAGGTTGAGCCTCTATAAATCTTGGACCAAAGGGAAAGGACACTCTAAATTGAGCCATCACCTAGGTTAAAGTGCAATGAAAACACTTCAGGCTTGAGGAAGCCACCAGGGAAATGGAGGAAGAAATGAAGAAAGTTTTTCTTGTGTTATTCTAAAGGAAATGAATGTAGAAAAAACACCAGGGATGATGTTCTCCTTTTAAGGGGAGGAAAAATGTCATACCTCTCATGAAATTAGATTTATAAATACTTGTATGATTTTATAAGTTTGAAATGTGGTTGAAAAGATAAAAAGTAAAAGTGAACATTTTATGATATTGTAGGTATCTATTATTGTCACTAAAATAAAATTGTTTTACTTATTCTTATTTTTGTAAATACAAGAGGAACAATCACATGAGTAGTTAGACTCCCAAGTGTCAGTAAACAATTAGAATCAGTTAAGATCCAAAAAAATACTGAGACACAAAGAAAAAAGAAAAATCCAATATGAAGTGTTATTTTTTCCTACGGAGAGAATGATCATGACCAAAGAGAGATGTCATCAGTAGAATATGTTGCCATAAAAAATATTGCAAGAGAAAAAGGAAATCTAGAAAATTGAATCAATGTTCTAGTGGGAGATAAAGGTTCGACCTGTGTGAATAATTATTCATCCCAATTTTAACAGGACGTTACTAAGGGCTTGAGGAGATGACTCTATGAAAATTACTTATTGGTTTCCTAAAAGGAAAGGAGTCTAGAGGTTGGAGCAAAGTACTGAAAAAACGATTCTTAGGATGGGAGGAACGTTGTAATTCCTATTATAATTTCAAAATTTTAGATATGTATTGGTTACATGTTATGTTATGCTAAGAATATGTATGATAAGAATTGTTTTCTTTTGATCCTAAATAGGGGTAGGAGTAGTTGTAAACATTTTTGAATGTAAATATCTAGTTGTAATAGGAAAATGGTTAATTTAGTGTTAATTAGTTCCATGGCGGTGATCTATACAAGAAAATTATGAATAATCAAGTGTTTGGTTGTAGTGAGTATTTGCGAAAGTTTATGTATATAAATATATATGCAATAAATAACCATCTCTCCTATCTCTCTCTCTCTCTCTCTCTCTCTCTCTCTCTCCTCTCTAATATATATATTATATATATATATATATTTATATATTGAGAGAGAGAGAGAGAGAGAGAGATATATATAATATATAATATATATATATATATATATATATATATATATATATATTATTATGGAAAGGTTACAAAAAGTTATGGTATAACATTGTAATAAAATACCACAGTTATCCCTAACTAACATACAGTCCTTGCAAAGGGATAAATCATTAAGAAAAATTTAAAAGTCTAGAAACCTAGAAATGAGGAGTTTGAGACTTTACTGTTCTGTACATTATAACTATTCATAAACTACGTATGTGTGTGTGTGTGTGTAAGGAAGAAAGATTACATGGGTGATAACCCTAGAAGCATTATATATAACCAACACAGACATGAAAATATTAGAAAACAAGACATATTAAATGTATAAATATTTATAAAAATAAATACCATCTACTTCAATAAACAAGAATGTCCTAATTAAAGATGATGAATTAAATAACATTGATAGATTCAGTTCCTTATAAGAACATTTGAAAGAACCACATAACTTTAGTTGGAAACAAAGGCATTTGAATAAATATAGATTATATATATGTAAAGATACAATTTAGTTTATGTCTATCCTTCAATAGGTTTAATTAATTATCAATAATGGTCATGTTAAACCAAGATAGGAAACATGCAAATATTTATTTGAAGATTCAAGTAAATTCACAATCAAAGCCTAAGACTAGTGTACAACATTGTCCCACGTTGCACCAGTAACGAAGAATGTTTGGATAGGCCTAGCGTAATTTCTCGATGTTGAGGAGATCCTTGTAACAAAGAAACAATAAAATAAGTGAATTGAATCTCAATTACTTGAATTTTTTTTTTTGAAATATAAAACCTAAAGGCATATTCCTTGCAAAGCATTTACCAAGTCTTACAATGACCTACAATCACAAGGTTTGGCATATTAAACCCTGAGAAATAAAGAGGAGAAAGCAATTCAGAGTGAAGTTAAAAAAAATAAAAAATGTAAGCCTACCAATTTACCTATGGATTATATATCCTAGAGGCTTGTCCTCTTAACATGAAAAATAAATCCTATCATAACGCATAAAGGAAATTTTGAATATGTCGATAAATAAAAAGAAGAATAAATTATTTACAAGAATCCTAAGAAGATAAACATAAATTTACTATTTTCATAAGGTCACATGATAAGAGGAAAGTTTATTAGTAAAGAACATGGAAAACCAACCCTCGATAAGAATATTTTCATTTTAGAAAAAATGATATAATCAAATAGCCAATGTTGAGGTAGTCTAAAAATAATTTAGATGGAATGCATAGTTCCTGGGTTTTGCAATAATTTCCATCGAAACCCTGCAGTCATAGCTTTTATCCTTTAAAACTTACCCATAGAAATGATGAGGGGGATTCAAAAGTCATGTTTTTTTGCATCCTTTAATAAGGGTCAGGTAAACAAAGTCTTGGCTCAAGAAAGAGATTAGAACTCCCTCAATGCACCTTTAACATGTGTAAGTCAGGAAATTAAAGAACATGGAAATGGTACACAAAAGGATTATAATTTTACCTGGAAAGAAAACTATGTTTGTGGACTTACTTATTAAAGAATCAGTGCATTGTCCAACAAAAAATCTTTTAAATGCCAGGGAAATCAAAGAAGGTGTAAGGGACAAAACCTTGCAAATTTTCCATACAAACCAATGATTAGAAAAACTTAAGTAACACCTAGAAGAAAATCATCTTTTTTTCAGGAGTGTAGAACCTTGATAGCAAAAAACCCCAAGTGAAAATGGTAGTCATAATAACGAAGGGGTTGGTGTGATTACCCTAACCACCAAATACAATCTAAGACCATCATCATATTTCCCCTGGATATCCTAATGATTCCCGTGATAACAATCACATGGGTGAGGTGTGATGGAGCCCTATAGGCCATCAACATATCTCATCATTCCCACAAGAAAACCATTCCAACATGACCAAATAATCATGACCGAGGATGGAACAACAAACTAGCGTATGGAAATAGTATGCATAAAACAATAATCAAGTTGTCTTAGTCGAATTGTGCTCATGTGCATTATCAAAAGAATGACTCAGGATCAATACTTGTAAAGGCTATGAATATATTTTGATACCATCACTTGGGTACATTTCCAATACCCTAAACAACATTTAAACAAATCTCATAAGATTCCCAAGGTTCATGTAGTTTAATGTATAGTGCTAAAATAAACAAGAAGATGAGAAACAATTGCATAGGAAAAAAATATATAGATACTATAGATAATAAATACAATGTTTCCTTGATGCAATATTTCCATATATATGTGTGGGGGGCGGGGGATATAACTAAGAGGGATCAAATCTCTTAAGACAGCAACTCCTTTTGTGCATATGAAGAGAGGTTTGCAAGCTTGCGATATTTGATTCCTAATGCTTTGGTATATAGAATTAAATCGATATTATATATATATATATAATATATATATATAGATATATATTATATATATATATATATATCATATAATATATATATATTCACATTTTCCCACATAAATATTAATCCGATGCCCCTCATATTCAGAAGTACAGGATATATCATAGAATACAATCTCTCTCTCTCTCTCTCTCTCTCTCTGCCGGTCTCTCTCTCTCTATTCTCTCTCTCTCTATATATATAATATATATTATATTTTATATATAATTATATATATATATTATTTTTTGTTATTAAATATTTTTTAAATCTACATTATGTTACTAGAAATTTACAGAGTTTACATGCATGTAAGTACATATTTGGATTGTATCTAGCATTAAATTGTTTAAAAAATAGATCTTGAAAGAAATAAAACTTGCATAGAGCCAAGCCATGGGAGGAAAATTTTTCCCATGAGTAGGAAACTAGATGATCTTCTTGAGTGTCTTGTGGCCAAAATTTAACCACTAAGACAAAAAAAAACATGCAAAAAGACCAAAGGAGGATGGTGGTTTCTTTCTTGGTTCCTAGAGGCACTCCTGAGAATGATGGAAGCTAATGAAAGGGGTTGTCCTAACATTCTAGTAGCCACCAAGGTCTTTCCATTCAATTGTCATTCCTCCTTAGCCAGATGTAGTATCAACAACTAGTTACGAAGTCTCTTCCCTCAACTTGACAACATTAGCTTCATGGTTGGTAGTGGCAGACTCCTTCCCTACATTGTTCTATAACCCCTATTTCTTTGAGTATTTCCATCCATTTTACTGGATCTAGCATCCAAAAACTAGGAAGTTGGGCGCCTTAATGTGGTGGTTTTGGTAAATTCAAAGAAGGAAATCCTTGGTTGTCCAAAGAATTGGAGTTCGTCGGAGGCTAGGTGGGAGGGGGAAACTAGATTCCCAATGTCGTAGCTAGGACACAAAGGGCATACCTTGCTTGAACAAGGTGGAAATCAAGGTTCATAACATAGTGTTCCATAATTTGCAAGACATTTTCTTGGTCTCTTAAGTACCTTCCCAATAGATTATGTAGTGCCCATTGACTGTTGTCTGTATTTCCAATTTTGTTAGCTTCCATTTTGGCCACTATCTATCTCATTCGAAGCGGGATATCCTCATAATATCTTTCTACATCAAAATCATGACAAGTGTTTTGAGGTGGATGACCTCTCTCTCTCTCTTGCTATATATATTTGTGTGTGTGTGTTATTAAATATTTTTTAAATATGCATTATGTTACTAAAAATTTATAGAGTTTACATGCATGTAATCATAAATGTGGATTGTCTCTGACATTAACATATTCAAAAAATAGATTTTGGAAAAAAATAAACTTACACAGAGCCAAGCTAGGTGAGGACCATCTGTTCATGAGTAGGAAACTAGATAGTCTTCTTGATTGTCTTGTGGCCAAAATTTAACAACTAAAATAGAGAAAACATCCAAAAAGACCAAAGAAGGCTAGCGGTTTATTTGTTGGTTTCTAGAGGCACTCCTTAGAATATTGGAAACTAATGAAAGGGGTTTTCCTGGCCTTTTGACACCCACGAAGGTCTTTCCATTCCACTTTCATTCCTCGGTATCTAGATGTTGTACCAATAGGTCGTTGTGGAGTTTCTTCCCTCTTGTTGACAACATTAGCTTCATGGCTCGTAGTGGCACACTCCTTACCTACATTGTTCGATGACCCCTATTTATCAGAGTGTCTTTCCATCCATTTTACTAGCTCTAGCATCCCCTTACTGGGAGGCTGAGCACCTTGAAGTGGAGATTTCAGGAGATTTGGAGAGGGAAAGCCTTGACTATCCAAAGAATTTGATTTCATTGGAGGTTGGGGGAAGGGGGAAACTATATTTTCAGTGCTCTAGCTAGGAGATAAAGGGAATACCTTTCTTGAACAAGGTGGAAATCAAGGTTTGTAACATAATGCTCCACAATTTGCAAAACAATTTATTTATCTCTTAGGTACCTTCCCAACAGATTATGTAGTTCCCATTAATTGTTTCCTATATTTCCAAATTCTTTAGCTTCCATCTCAACCACCATTTGTCTAATTCGAAGTGGGATATTCTCATGGTATATTTCTACATCAGAACCATGCCAAGAGGTTTGAGGTGGATAACCTCTATCTCTGTCTCTCTCTCTCTCTCTCTCTCTCTCTAATTATTTTTGTTATTAAATGTTTTTTAAATTTGTTTTATGTTACTGGAAATTTACAGATTTTACATGCATCTAAGTACATCTGTGGATTGTCTCAAGCATTAACATGTTCAAAAAATAGATCTTGCCAAAACTGAAACTTGCATAGAGCCAAGCCAAGGGAGGACCATTTGCTCATAAGTAGGAAAGTAGATGGTCTTCTTGACTATCTTGTGCCAAAAATTTAACAACTAAAACAAAGAAAACATGGAAAACGACCAAAGGAGGTTGATGGTTTCTTTCTTGGTTCCTACAGGCGCTCTTGAGCATGTTGGAAGCTAATGAAAGGGGTTGCCCTAACCTTCTAGCATCCAAAAAGGTCTTTCCTTCCACTTTCATTCCAATGTATCCAGATGTAGTATCAATAGTAGGTTGTGTAGTCTCTTCCCTTGCTTAACAACATCAACTTCATTACTAGTGGTGGCACAATCTTTCCTTGCATTGTTTGATGATCCCTATTTCTTGGAGTGTCTTTCTGGCCATTTTACTAGTTATGTCATCCCCTGACCAGGAAGTTTGGTGCCTTGAAGTGGAAATTTTGGGAGATTTAGAGAGGAAGAGCCTCAACCATTTGGAGAATTAGAGTTCGTTGGAGGCTAGGGGGAGGAGGAAGCCAGATTCCCAATGCCCCAACTAGGATGCAAAGGGCAGACCTTGCCTCAACAAGGTTGAAATCAAGGTTTTTGAAATATTGCTCCACAACTTGCAAAACAATTTTTTGATCTCTTAGGTATTTTCCCGACAGATTATGTAGTGTCGATTGACAATTGTCTGTGTTTCCAATTTTGTCAACTTCCATCTCAGCCACCATCTGTCTAATTTGAAGTGGGAAATCCTCATCTTTCTCACTCTCACTTTTTCTCTTTTATATATTTGATATTAAAATCTTTTACTCAATATTAATATTGAAATATTTGATTTATGGCCCACATTAGTTCTTTTTATTATTAATGAATTTTTTAAAATATTATATATATTAAATGGAATAAATTACATATCTCTTTTTCAATAAATTTTAATTTAAATTATTTTATTTTTTTCTATATAAAATTAAATGAAATGATATTTTTTATATAAATATCAAAATATTTTATTTATAATTAACCCTTATTTTTATTTTTAATAGAATGTATATCAATTAAATATACCATAAATTAAAAATCCTATAATATCGATAAATTTGTGAACTTAATATTCACACTAAATTGATCTCAAATAGACACATCACTCATACATTTCAAATTTGAAATAGCAAAATTGATTTACATGTTTCGATCTCAAGCTGGCAAGGCATCTACTTGTATATTTACGTTTCTATATTGATTAGAGAAAATATAGTATATGTTACAAACAATGCTAGGAAATTAACGACGTTAGATATACTATGAAATTCGTACGTAGCCACGACCGTTGAATCTCGCTATTGTATTTCACGGCTTCAATTAATCGTGAAATCGTTTTAGGTTATATGTGGCCTCCAAAAATCACTATTTCTTTTTTTGACAATTCATAAACTTGTGGAAGAGATGAAGGCAAGATATGTTTTGTGAGAATTTTACATCAGCAAAATGTTCAGCTCCCGTAAAACGAATTATGACGTGTACATGATGTAATGAGTACGTGTCCTTAACCTTTTAAGGACTGCCCATTAGGCCTGCCATTTTAATGCACGACTTCCCATAAGGAATGGAATTTTAAATTAGTCTAATTGAAAATGGAGGGAGATCATCTTATATTATATTATTTTTATTTATTTATTTATTAGATAGATGGATGGATGGATCATGTTATTATTTTTTATTTATATTAAATTATTTATTTTATTCACATTTTTAATAAAATTTGTATTTAAATTAAGACCATATAAATTATATTATGATAAAGGGGTGATTGTCTGTCTTCTTGTGGGCTTAATATGGCAATTTCTCTTTCCCTCCTACAAATTGCGAAAATTTCCCTCTCTTTCATATGTTGGAGGGCATGTCGTTTGCGGTTTTGGTTAGTTCTGTGTTTGGTTGCTCTGCCTTCTCTTGGCTTCTCACCTTGGTCTTTCAGTTGGTGCCTCTTGGGTATTATGTGTTTGGTGTCTGTCGCTTGTTTAATTGGCTTTGGGTCTTTTGGGGGTGTTGTTTCCTTTTGGGTGGTGGAATTGGCTCAGGGGCGGTGCTGGTCTTCGAGGGTTATCATCCCATGGTTATTACCTTTCAAGGTTACTAGTTTCAGACCCCCTTTTGGCATTGCTTTGCGGCTTTAATGTCGGTCTGGATTCTAGGAACCTGGTTTTCCAATTAATCTCTAGTGCTCCTTGTTATTCACCTTCTGGCCTTTTTTGTTGTTGATTCATTCACTTGATCTAGTCTGGCTCGGTTCTTATATTATGGTGAATCTCCCCTAGGGGAAATTACTGTGTTGGATTCTCTTCCTCTCTCATTTTGCGGCAGGGTTTGCTTGGCCTCTCGTGGAAGGTGGTTGTTCATTCGGGCTCCCAATTCTTGTTTGTGAGATGATGGGTTCTTCCAGTGGCCTTTGATTCAATTTGGATATTTCCTCCAGAGCGTCGACTCCCTACTGGACTACATCATCAAGCCTAGTCCTCACCCCTCACATGCCCTGGCCCAGGCAAAGGTGGAAGGCTCATCTGCTCCTGTAGGTGCTCGAGGTGGAGCAAAAATGTGGGAGGTGAAAGCTCTAGACAGGGCGTGAGTACAATGTATGGTGTTGGGCATAGGGCTCGTGGAACCCATGGGGGGCGCAAATCTTCAGTCATCTCCATGATGGACAGAAGCAACAATATGTTAATTCAGAGTGGTCATGGAGTTAGTGAAGGTGGTAGAGGATAGGGTCGTAGTCATGTTATTGCCTCTCAGAGTTAGCACAACAGTCAAGGTCGTCGAGGGTCAGCAGATCGTGCTCCTTCCAGGTGTTCTGGGATTTCCACGGTGATTCAGGAGTTGGTTCAATTTTTCATTGTGTGGTTAGAAGCTCTCGTTAGAGCCTGAAGGGAGGAGCATGAGGTCATCATTGCCAAACTTGACCAACTACAATATTTCTAGTGCCATGTTAGTGAAAGAGTTGTGGTTGTTTGGCACAAGCCAAATCCACTGACAGAGAAAGTTGAAAGCTTGGCTTGCTCACTTTGAGCATCATGTCAATTGTTGGTATCACCCTCCTCCTACTCAAGTACATGACCAAATAATCGTGCTTCAATTGCCTCATACAACTAATTATGATCACCAATATTTTTCTTGTTCTTCTAATTTTTTGGTATGTTAGGCCTCCAAGGCTATGAACCTTTCACCTTAGCATTTTTGCTTTTTGTATGTTGTATAGTTATCACATTATTCAACAAATGTGAACGAAGTGATACCACATACATTTTGTCCTCTCTATATATATTTTTTTATTAATAAAAACTCTTCAACTCTTATCTAAGCATTTTTTATATGATGTATAGTTATCACATTATTCAACAAACTTGATCGAAATGATATTATATATATCTTTTCATCTCTATATATACTTTTTGATTAATAAAAACTCTTCCATTTAATATATAAATAAATATATATTTATGAACAATAAATTATAACAAAAAGATTAACCCAATCAAATTTATTACAGCTTTTAAATTCAATCTTAAATGGAAAAATTAAAATTCAATTCCACATTTTTCCGTTAATAATGTTCATTATTCAGGCCAGTAACTATATCCTATTTTTACCAATTCAATTGGTTCAATGGTTTATTGGATGTAGCATGATCTAATCTCACAGCGCTAAGGCTTATTAACCATCTACCACATCGGATTTTTTAATTATTATAATTAAAATTCAAATATATATATTACCATATATTTGTATATATCATAGATTGGATTATTATATTTCATATTGTTCTATTTATTTTTAATTAATTTGTTTAATTTTAGTCAAAATTTGGTTAAATATGGTAATTTAACAAATAGTGTTTAGGTTTGTTTATGATTTTATTTTTTTATACATTCACAACTTCATTTTAATATGGAATTATTGATTATAAATAAGTCTTGCAATATTATTATAGTATACTTTAATTGTTTATTTATTTAAAATTATTTTTTTATAGAAATAATAATCTATATTAACCCAATAAAAAATGTTAAAATAATTAACTTAATTATTAAATTTCGAAAACTATCAACTTTATTTATTTTTGTTGTTTTTGCTAATATATCATTTTTTATTGTTTACAATGGAGTTGTTTTTAATACAATTTTTTGGATTTTCTAATGTGGGAATCTCTAGGAAAATTTGATGTGAAGTCTTAATTTGTATTATTTAAATTGGTATTTTTTATTGTATATATGGATTGAGCACCCTGAAAGGCCCCTAGGGCATTCCATTATGTAGGGGTTACCCATCAACCTTGTGATTTCAATAAATTCCTGTTGGATTTTATAGAAATTCCGAAAAGCTTCCAAAAAGTGACACTAAAAACAACTGAGTTTACAATATCTCAACAATAACTAGTAATAACATTTTGATGGTGATAATATTTTTCATTATATATAAAATGTGTTTATCACAAATGGGATGTCTTCCACATTTATATTTATGGGAAATAGTACTATTTTATTACCATAATATTAATTTTGAACATATTAATCATTAGTTCAAGAGATACTCTTGATTTCACTATGGAAGCCATGTTGTAATGCCTTATCCACTATTATGTAAACATGTTGTCATAACGAATTATATAAAAATAGAAATAAAAATAAAATAAAATAATAATTAAAATGAAATTGAGGTAAATAATTAATTTAACTTTGGTTATTTTTTGGGATAATTATATATATATATATAACTTGGATTTATTAAGGAAATGGGAATCAAATCTTTTGAGGTACAAATCTCTTTTAAAGTGAAAAGAGATTTGATCCCTCACTTAAGAGATCCAAAATTAAGATGAATCCAAACTAATTTACTTCAAATTAATAATACAAATAATCACGTTACAAAATAATACTAGAGAGATAATTACTTTCACACTTTTGTAAAATTGAAACACTCTTAAAATTGTAGGATTTTTTTTAAACAATATTGTAAATTCAAGTTTGATTGTATCTAAAAATAAAAATTCCTTATTTCATTCACATTCATAGCAAATTAAATAATTAAAAATTGAATAAATCTATTAAGTTAATTAATAAATTTTTTTTTATTTATTAAAACAATTTTAAAAATAAAATTCTTCTATGATTTAAAATAATTTTAATTCCTATATTAAATGCGATAATATGATTTTTTTTTGTAAGTTTAAGTTTGTATTGTCTCAAAAATTCAAATCATCAATATATATGAATTATCTATATCAGTTATCTATTAAATTACAATATATATCAATTATCTATATCAGTTAACTATCGATGTTTTTCAAAAACTAAGGAGTCACAATGTGCCTCTAGTGATACCACATATATTGACGACCTTCTTGAAATAAGTCATACCAGAGCAAAATTAACTCAAAGTCAAACAAACTATCATCTAAAACACTGAAAATGAGAACACCTAAGGAGATCATTTTAACTCATGAATCCGCAGAGGTTATATTTGCACGATCTTTCACGCCAAAACCTTGTGGAGTTGAGGGCTTAAGTTGGCGTTAAAGGTGGGTGATCTAGGCAAGTGTGCAAACTTTCTCGACAAGCAAGTTGAAATCTCTAAGCATGATTTACATTATTCATAACAACATAAATATCGTAATGTTCCTGTTTCTATTCCTTTAATACTATGCCAAAAAGAGTTTTAAGTTTTTGGTGGAAAGTTAGTAAGTCAATATATTGTTTTCATCCTCTCTTGGTATTACTAGGGTCGGGAACCTAGTAGAAAACATCCTCAATAATATCTTAATCTAAAAAACTATATGTTTATTAATAGGTTGAGTCTCTATGTGTAACAACTCTATTTAAAAATCGATGTAAAAATATATAAGACCACGGTCATGGGACACGTATTCCAAGCTGAATGTTGTGCAAAACATCCTAGTGTGTGTTCAATTTAGTTATTATGGCTAAGGAAATTGGTAAAGGCAATGACAAAGACTTTGAAAAGACATGATGCATTTATTGGCATTTTATTTATAAAAATAAAGGAAATTAGGAGAAATGGAAGGTGAAAGGACATAGGCTGCATGTGAGGAGGAAATTGAAGGAAACTAATGGAAAATGAAGAAAATAGAGACCTCATTAATAAAAAGGCGTCTGAGGATCAATGGATGAGCTTGGTCACTTCAGTTTTGAAGCTCTCTCTATTCTCTCTCTTTCATACTCTTGGACATGTAGAGTTTTCTTGGAGCACTCTTGGAGGAGTGTGGCATACATGGAGCTTTAGTGGAAGAAGGAAAAGGAAGAGAAGGAAAGTGCAAGAGGACATCGAGATCAACAATTACATCGGGTTTTTCTCGTAGGTACCGAGTTGCATGTATGCTTTCCTCACTAGTTTTGGCATGCATGGCATATGCATGTGGTTTATTGGTCATGATTTATCACTGGAATGGAGGATTTCCTTTATTGACAATGGATTTCCCTAACCTTTCCATTTCTTGGATAGTCATGGTGTTGTGGGTTCATTTCTTTATTTTTTCTAGTTGGTTCGCATTTTTATTTACCTTGGATTGAGTTACTAGTTCTTGGAAGCCCTAGTTGGATGAATGCTCTTTAAGCCCTATAACATCTTGGGTTGAGTTACTAGTCCTAGAAGCCTTGGTTGGACAAAGGCTCTAGAAGCCTAGATAAGTTGTGGGTTGAGTAACTAGTCCTTGAAGCCTTGGTTGGAATAAACACTCTGGAGCCCTGGAAGACTTGGGTAGAGACTAATATGATGATGGTTTTGTGATGTTTGACCGTGAGGTGGAGTCACTGTTTGATGGGCTGAGGTGGTTTGCCTCTAGAAGCCCTAGATGTTTTTTATTCATGTTTTCTATGAGATCCCACATTCATTCTTGGAATATGGCATAGGGTTGAATGGCTGAAGATATATTTGGCTTAGCCATTCTACAGTCAAGTGGAACGTGGTAGTCCCATCCTGGGTTTGGATTTTACATCATCGATGTGAGGTTACTTCTCCTTTTATTTCTATGAGTATTATACTGCTTTATATGTGGATCATATGGTTATGATTTCCTTGGTATTTTTGTTGCTATTATGTTGGTTATGTATATGTTTTATGACAGTAACTCTGTATGGCTCTCATCATGTTTTTAATTGTAATTGAATGAACAATGTATCTATGACCTAATGGATGAAACTGTAGCTAATGTGTTGAGCCATCAATGCTTCTTAGCGCTTCTCAGATGATTATGAGACCTTTATGTTTAGATTTGTTTTTTACGCCGGTAGATTACATATTTGTGATATTTTTAACGAAATTTCTGTCATGGCTAGTAGGGGTCCAATGAAGGGCTTGTTCAAGTATTTTCATTTGCATCATTGTTTCCTTGTTATCTTTCTGCTATGAAAGTGTGATTCAATTCTGGAAAGTGACTTGGGCTCCGGGCTTGGAAAAGTGGCTCAAATATTGGGGACACTAGCACAACATTGATCAAAATATTCCTTGGACACTAGCATGCCTTTTCATGAAAGCGTCCAGAGCCTCCTGGACACTATTAGACCCATAACATGGGAGCATCCAGAGGTCAAGTGGTCTAAAACCTCAATGAGACCCACGTGCCAGTTACCAAAAATGTTGTGATGGTTCTTAGGGGTCTTGTAGTTGATGTGGAAGGTCTGTATGATATGTTTCCATCGATTCCATTTCCTTAAGGTCACCTAGGAGGTTGAATCCAATCATAGTAGCCTCTCATTACATGTTTACCTAGGTTGGTCAATTACTTGGGTATATGTGGGAGGAGGGTGTTACAATAGGTGCCTAATCTCTACTCAGATCTCAAGAGACCAACAATGTAATAAATTTCCACAGCTTCGTGTGCCTAGGCTTGGGTACTGTTTACATTTTGAGGATTACAGCCACCCTCATTTTCATAGCCTCCCCACATGGTTGTGCATATGCTATTGAGGTTTTGTGCTCATGTTGTGCAAACACCAGTAGAGTGATACAATAGAAAAAGAACCAACAAAGGTCAAGCAAATGAAGGAATCAAGTTGAGACTTATATAGGTAGCAAAATGGAGCAGGTCTATGGATAGAAGGAAGACAACATATGGAGCTAGAGAGAAGAAGAAATATAGACAACCTTGAATTCAAGATGTGTAAAGAACACCTCCCTCCTCGGCCTCTTAGACTAACAATTAACAAACAACCATACAAGAAAAAACCAACAATTAATCTACTAGGAGTAAGAAGAATTGAGTAAAGGTGCACAAATAGTACCACCAAAGATGTCCCATAGCTTGTCCCCAGGATAAAACTAAAGCTGACAGTTGAGAATGCAATTGCCAAAGCAATAAAAATAGACACCATCCATATTGAGCCAATATCAAACTGAGGTTCATCCATGCTCCTGTAATTTTGGTTCTAGTCACTCCAAACAAGCTCAGCCTCAAGAAGTTCAATCCCATGAATTTTCCAAATACAGACAACCAATACCACAATACCCAAGCTTTCATCAAACCAAATCAGGACTGTATTGGAACTTAGAAAGAACACTAGTAGTATAGGAGAGAAGCCTTTTTGTAAGAATTTCACAGTGAAAGAACCTGTCCACCACCCTGCCTACACCAAAGATGGCACTAGTTCACCTCTATTAAGCCTTTGCTTCGACTGCGTATGAGAAAGCATGGGAAAAGAATGGAAAAAACCAAATTCATATTTTCCAATTGCATTCGCATGCACATGAATGTGGTGGGGCAGGCCCCACCACCCCTATTTCAATGATCCTTGGGTAGCAGTATCATTGGGGAGATAATATGATATTAAAATTCTATTGAATTAAAATATTTTATATTTTCATGTGATATTTAAAGAGTATTGAATTAAAATTTTCCTTTCCATATTTTTATTTATTCTTTTATGACTTTCCATTTTGCTAAAATATAATATTATGGTCTTCTTGGTGTAGATTAGTTAGAAATATCAATTATATGAAGTATTGTGTAGGCTTAGAGATCCAAAGTTCAAATCCCATAGAAGTGACCTAACCTAATCTATTGGTAAGGTAGATATGTAATTCATTGGTGGCCATTGACCCATTCCTCCAATTACTATATCTAAATATAATATATAATAGATATATATATATATATATATATTATATATATATTTATATTATATTTTTATTTCACAACTACATAATGATATTATAAATATTATCAACTATATGAAATTATTAAAAATTAATTTTATAAAATTTAAAATTTTATTAAAACAAACACTACATCAACTAATTATCTATTCTCTCATAAAAACAATCTCATATATAATTATATTAGGATTGAAAATTTTATTATTCATATTAATATTTTAGTATAAAGAGATGTTATAAATATATTTATATGATGTGATGTTGAGATATGTAATATTTTGACTTAGCAGAATTACATAATAATAATTAAAAAATATGATTAAAGATAATAAAAAATTAAAATTAAAATAAAATGGATAATTATAATTATTAATTAAAACATTTTAGTTCGGTCAAATTAATTGAAATAAGATATACAATTAAAATAAAAGTAATTAACAAAGAAAAAAAATGATTTTTTCTTAGGAGCTGGTAATCTAAGTTTGTTAATTTAAAATAATAAATTTAAAAAAAATTAAAAACGAGAGAAAATAAATATGTGAGACATGGTTGTCTAGGGCTACTAGGCCCTAGGAATGGAATTGATTATAGGAGTATTTGAATAATTAATCATTACTAATTTAGATTATTTTTCCTAGCAATTTATAACGTTTACAACTACTCTTAAAAAACCCATAAAAAATAAATAAAATAAATTATTAATATTCACCCATATAAAAAACAATTAAATTTATTAATTTATTGTATTCACCCATGATTAAAAAAAAATATTATCGTATTCATCATTTTAACCTCTTACATTTTCTATTTGACATGCAATTATTATTATTATTTAATTTGCATGACTAGTCGCATGGGATTTCTAATCGTCTAATGGTTTCTTCCGGAAATGCATGTGAGCACACGGATACGAAGACAACTATCCAGAATTTCCTTTTAACTATTTGAATAATATATTAACCACGTGAGTCACGATACATTGAAGTCTAATCATCAGGACGTACATAATATATTTGCAGAATCAATCTTGGAGTCCTATCGCATCATGAATTTGAGTGCGCAAACTTTTACGCTTTCTGCTTAACAGTAACACGCATATGAAATCCAACAACTTCTGAAACGTCCCATGCTCGCTTCTGCAACTCAGCGAACACTAACATTACTTGTCCGGTTGCATGTGGCACCTCCAAACTTACCAGCAGGTTAAAACGTCCACCTTCTGAAACGTTCGTCTGCAACACCACCGACACTTGCATAACTTGTACTGTTGCATGTGTCACCTCCAAAACATACCAGCAGCGTTTAGTATAACGCACATATGAAGAAGCCATGGAACTTCTGAAACGTCCCATGGTCGGTTCTGCAGCTCAGCCGACACTTGCATAACTTGTCCTGTTGCATGTGGCACCTCCAAATTTAACAGCAGGTTAAAAACTATACAAGATATATGGTTATACTGGGATGATTTTTTTGCAGAAAATCATGGTTCCTTTTAGGGTTTGGGTCCGATTATAGTTTTTAACGACCGCTCCAACCAGCAGGTAGGTTTTCGATCCTTGAACAAGGACGGACGGGTCACGACCCTATATGGAACCAGGCTCAAAATGTCTCGTAACTTCAGGGCAGGGGCGCCTCGTCACGGGTCGGCAATGACCAGGCCGTAACGAAGGGGACCGCAGCACTGCTGGTGGCGGAAGTGCCTGGTGCGATCCCTCCAGTACAAGTGTCCGGAAAAAGGGCAGGGAAGGGCAGATCCTACCCAACAAGAAACGCGTAGTGTAGGAAGCCACAATTTCCTCTGAAAAACAATAGAAATTCTGGCAAAGATTTGGAGAAAACTGGCGAACTTTTGAAAATTTAGGTTATAGTTAAAATTTAGGTTAAAACTGGGGAACTTTTGAAAATTTAGGTTATAATTACAATTTAGGTTACAGTGGTCTGACTTCAGAAATTTGGGTTTTGCTGAATTTATTTCAGTAATTCATCATAATATAATTTAAGTAACCAAAAAATAATTTAAACACTCCCACCATCAAATTCCTGGAAAAAAATTTGCCCAGAAATATTGTGCCCTGACAGACCGCCCACCTTACAAAATATTGTGCCGTGATAGACCGCTTACCGCAAACACCGCTTCACAATGGTTTTTCTTTTCCCACAGGAAGAATGTAGTGATTATATTTATTTATTTATTTATTATGTTTTAACCAATGAAAATATAATTCTACAAAAATATAAAACTAACTTAACTTACCAAATATATAAGTTTATTTCATTGGATTGTAGGGTTTGGTTCTCTGTTATTTTTCTCAGGACGAATACAATCTCGGATCCCTGTCTCTTAAATTATAAGTTTAACCTCATGAAATCATAAGCATATTAATAAATCTTTCAAATATATTAATAAATTATAATAAAAATTCAAATAATAAAATTTTATATTCCCAGTTTTATCGAAACATTATACTAATAATATAATTTATAATTTATTTTCAATAAAGGAATTTTAAGATATAAAATAATTTAAGTTAAATTTCATATATATTTTTTAAATTTTAAATTGTAAAATAATGTGGACAGTTTAAAAATATTATTTTTGTTTTTTTATAAATATAAAAATAAATATAATTTTGAATAGGAAATTTAAATTTTGGATCTTTTTAGTTTTCTTAAAATGAGTTTTTTAGGCTAATTTTTTTTGTCAAGTTGTGTGTGGTTTTCTAGGTTTTCTAGGTTTGACTTATGTCGTGAAAAGCCCTAAGTACATAAAACTGGTCAAAGTCATTCTAGGATTGCACACGGCTTGAGCCACACTAGCACCCAACTCCACCACCTAGCTTGGGCCACACTAGCCCACCAGCACCTAGCATGAGCCACACTAGCCCTCGAGCAACCAGCTTAGGCCACACGAGCCCTAAAGCTGACTGAAATTTTTAGCATGTCTCCTCCCCATGTCTCCACCCCATAGCACAAGGCACAACCACCCACAATGAGGTTTGATCTTGAGAAAGCTCATTTTCAATTGGTTGTGCTAGTAGGACTTGATGTCAGAAAATAAATATTTTAAAATATTTTATAAATTTTATTTTTTATATTACTATTAAATATTTTGTATTTATTTATTTATTTTTAACTCATAACCACACTAAAAAATTAAACCTTAGATTTCTTACTTTAGAAGACTTATAATCATTTCAATAATTAATTAAAACTACCTCATAAAACACACTTAAATATTTTTAATTATATATATATATATATATATATATATATAATAACTTTATTTTTATAACACTTCTATTTGGCCAATCTATTGAAAAGCACTTATTATAATCTAAATATACTTTTAAAATTTTATATAGAAATAAAAAGTCAGTTAAATTTGCAATAATTATTAACCTTTTACATTTCCATATATATGATCTATCCATCATTTATATGGAATTTTATATCCATACATTTAAAAGAAATATATAAATTTATTTAAATTATATAATAAATATAAAATTGTTAAATTATATTAATAATATTACATAAAATATATAGAATAATGATATTATAAATATTATTTAATATTTAATATATAAATTAAATGATTGTTAAATGTTAATACGTTTTTGTGGGTATAAATATCAAAACATTTATTTCAGGATATATTTAATGGTGCTAAAATAAATAAATAAAATCATAAAATTATATTTTTGTTTAAATGATTGTTATGATTATTAATTAAAAAAATTAATAAATACTTTAAACATATATGTACTTAAAAATATAGAACGAGGTTCTTAATAGTAAATAAGCTTTGTTACAATAACATAAGTTAATACTATAATTTATAATTACTATGTACATAAAAAAATAGAACTTATTTAATATGACACTCATTCATATGATATATTTTAATTAATCAATTTAATTAAAAAGGAAAAAGAGCTTAACTACTTTCAAGATAAATCTCAACATTTAATTTGTATATACTATTAAGAACATTTTATGAAGATTAAATCTCTACATATTCTATGAAGGTCTACCTAATAATTATTGATAATTAAATTAAAATTCTAAAAGCACTATTTCAAAATAAACATGAGCGTTGACATAATAAAATAATAGAGATTTACTTACAGTTGGAATTTACCAAATATTTAGAGATCAACATTATAATTTTATATAATCTTGACATCTAAAGAACATATTTGATGAAATCATATTAATACTAAAAAATAAAAATAATAGAAGAATGATATTGTAATAGCCATCAATACCCAAAGGAACACAAAAAAAAATTGTTCTTTTATGTATTTAACAATACTAAATTTTAGAAAAACAAACATATAAGGAGTTATCATAGAAATTCTATTTATTTCCTTTAATGTATGAGTTACTTCATTCTCACATCAGTGATAAATTACCTTTAACATGTTTATGTGCTCATTGGATTTGTAATCAGATTATCATTGATGCACAATTAAGTTTAATATTAATTTCATATTAGAACAATGGTAACAATAGTTTAGACCAACCCTTAATCCATCTAATTCCTTCTAGGATAATGTACATGTTTTAATTTTCTTAGTGCATACTTCCTTGCTACAAGGTGTCCTATGGAACGTCTTGTATTCCAACCATCACATAAGAGAGGGTTTAATGATTGATGTGATAGGCTTGAAGTGGCATGCCTCTCATCGCTGACCTTTAGAATACTGATCCAACGACTCATAACATTTGCGGGGAGGTTAGGGTAACCATTTCTCATGCCCTTGCCACATTATTAGTCATTTTCACTTCATCATTTCAAAGGAAAAGCTTTGCAACTCGTTAGCCCTAATTGCTTGTTTTTCCTAAGTACTCAAGCAATGATACTTGCTTGCTCTAGTATGTGCCCTTTTGTTGGTTGTTGTTGGGATTAACATATTTCTCTTGTTTATGTCAGTTTTGATCCTTATTCATAACCCTATTCTATGTTTCTTCCTTGCGATGTTTTTGTCACAAGGGTATTTTAGCAATATGAAGGATTATTTTCTGATGACAACAGAAATGAACGCTCGACCTTTACATTGCAAGGTATATACAAAAGTTTCTAGTTTAACTTAAGAACGTCCCTCTCTAGGTCACTTTTTTTTACCACTAACTCCTCGTAGTAAGTACAGGGCGAAGGATATCATCATCTTCAAAGAGACAAAAGCAATAGGGTTACTCTATACTTCTATAGCCCATTGTTTTTCTCCCTCAAAATGAACCTATAACTCTGATACCACTTTTAACAACCACTAATACCCAAAGAAACACACATAAAATTGTTCTTTTATGTATTTACCATTATTAACTTTTACCATAAGAAATATATAAGGAGTTATCATAGAAAATTTATTTATTTACTTTAATGTATGAGTTACTTCATTCTTACAGTGGTAATAAATTATCCTTGGCATGTTTATGTGTTCATTGGATTTGTAATCGGATTATCGTAGATGCAAGGTTAAGTTTAATATTAGTTTCACATTAGAATGATGGTAACAATAGTTTGGATCAAACCTTAATCCATCTGATTGCTTCTAGGATAATGTATATGTTTTAATGTTTTTTTTGTGCATACCTCCTTGTGACAAGGTTTCCTTTGAAAGCTTATTGTATTCTAATTGTCACATAAAAGAGGGCTTAGTGATTAATATGATGGGCTTGAGTTGGCATGCCTCTCACCATCGATTTTCAGAATTCTAATCCAATGACTTATAACATTTGTGGGGAGGTTACAATAACTATTTCCCATGCCCTTGCCACATTGTTATCCAATTTCACTTTTTCATTTTTAGGGGAAAGCTTTGCAACTCATCGTAACCCTAACTAGTTGATTTTTATTAGTACTCGAGTAGTGATACTTCCTTACTCTAGTAATCACCATTTTGATAGTTGTTAGTGGTATTAGCTTATTTATAGTGTTGAGGTTGATTTTGGTCCTCGGTCGTAACCCTCTTTTGTGTTTCTTCCTCACAACATTTTCATTACAGGAGTATTTCAATAATATTTCTAGCTTTTCTCAAGAACTTTCCTCTCCAGGTCACTTATGTTTAACACTAACTACTCATAGTCGGTTCAACGTGAAGCATGTCAACTTTTCCAAAGAGATGAGGTTCCAAGGTACTATTTCTTTTTATCAATTTGCTTCCCTTATTGTCAAATTCTATGCATGTCAGTTTCATATTAATTGCCTTAGTCTCTTTATTTTGACCACAGGTGAGAGTTTCGACGACGGTTGTCAAAAGTTGAGGTTAAAGTTTTCAATTCGATTTTTCGTGTCTCACTAGGATCTCATTTCTTTTTCCCTTTCAGGCTCCCTAGTTGACCCCATTTTTTATGGTTGTCTATAGGGTTTGTTTAGTTTGTGCACGACATTATGTTGTTAATTACTATACAAAGGTTTTATTTCTTAAGGATATTAAATGAGACTTGGTTGCTTAGATTAGGGTTTTTCTATGAAACTTGGCTCCTTTGTACAATTGTCATATATTTATAATTCTACAGGGTTTCACTTCGAACACTACAAACCCATTTATATAGATTTCCTTATTTATATATATACAACTTGAATAAGGGTTTTATTATAGTGATATAATGTATTACGAGACTCCTTTAAATGGCAATTTCTTGATTATACATACCCTACCTCAAGGGTTGTACTCAAGTAATTTTAATTCATATTTCTAAACAATATTTACCTTGCATATGTATCATGGTGTTTTTATACTTGCAGTTTTGTTATCTTTTCACATTGGTAATATCTTATATGGTGCATTTTGAATGCATGATGTTTGAATAAGAGAGATATGTGGTTAGGTGTTTTATTTCCCTTATTTGACTCTTAGGCAGTATATATTTATTTTTTTCCCATAGAAAATGTTGTAATTTCATTAAGAAACAAAAATTAGATTTTGTAGATGCATATGCATATTCTGATATTTTTATCAATAGTCTATCATCTTCGAAAGAAGCAACAAAGCTAGTTACATGTATCCACGTAGGGAGGTAATAGCCCAACAAAACTGTGAAAAGTATCCATGCAAAATGCAACAGACTCAAAAAATAAATATGTTGTCTTTATCCATGTAGGGAGATAATATTCAAAAACATAGTACTGTGCTATTCATATAAATAGATGCATACCAGATCAGAAACAATGAAAATAAATATGTACAAAAATATGATATCAGAGCCTAGAATCTAATCCATAATGTCCATAAATGGTCGGTGATAGTATTGGTATGAACTCCTTCATTCTGTTCACGGATCAACTAGATGCCCAGCTCCCGGATCGCAGCTTCTTTGGAAAGACGGTCAACATCTGTGTTCTGCTCCCTGTAGATGTGATTACATGTAAAATAGTCAAAATTGGATATCAATCTTAAAGCCTCATCTAGTATGTGTCTCAATGAGAATGACGAGCAACAAGAACTTTTATTCAACCAGTCGCAAACAATTTTAGAGTCCCAAACAATTGTAAAGCATGGCAATTCTTCTCCAATGCAAAACGAATCATGTGCAAGGCTGTTGATAGTTCCGCAAAATTATTGGTACCCCTCCTTAATCCCATGATCGAGTTGTAAGAATTCCTCTCTGTTAAATGAAGGATAGCACCCCCACCACAACCCTCTTCTTGCACGGCCCCATCAAAATATGCCCAAGGCATGTGGGGGTCAAACTGTTCTTGAGTGATGTTCCTTGTGCGTGGGGACGAGGCGTCCTCAGGGATGAGATCATAGTATGCTTTGATCATAGTAGCTATTATAGGCCACAGGAGGGGGGGGTGGGGGGGTATTCTGAAAGATATAAAGATTGCGGGCTATCCAGATAGCCCAGCAGAACAGCAAGGGGAGGTTCCTCAATTTGTGGGGTGTGACTGTAGAGTACCATAAGTTCCAAGCCTCTATTAGAGTGTCCTCCTGCCAGTTACATGATGTGGGGATGACTTTTGTCACAAGGGCCCAAAACTTTCAGGCTTTAGGGCATTTCAAGAATAGGTGAGATGCAGATTCACAATCAATGTTGTAAAGATAACACCAGTGAGGACCATGGAAGGAGCGCTTCACCAGGTTATCCCCAGTGGAGATTTTATTTCTCAGAATGTACCACATTAATAATCCGGATCTAGGAGGCACCTTCAGCTTCTAGAGGAGTTTCCACCAGGAATGAAGGATCTTGGGCTTTCGTGGCTCCTCTAGAACTAAGTATCCTTCCTTTGGAGAATATCTCCCTGATTTTTCCAAAGCCTAGATGATCCCATCTTCTCTGTTAGTAATGTGAATATGAGCCTCCAGAGAGCCTGTATATAGTCCCTCCAGGGCTGCTGCCAAAGTGGTGGAATGTTGAGCTGTAGGTCTGTTTTCCAAGCTTGATGGAGGAAAGTGGAGTTTGCCTCATCTGCTATATGAGCAAGGTGTGTAACATTTTTCTCTATGAGGTGAAATAGTAGATCTTGAGGCAATATGTGCATGTTCCCGTATCCAATCCACGGGTCGATTCCAATACACACCCTGCTTCCCAAATGTATTCTCCAAGTAAGACCTGTGTGAATGGGATCCAAAGCTTTCACGACAGCCTTCCAAATAATCAAAATTCTAGGATTGAGTCTAGCCAGTCTCTTGATCTAGTCCAAAGTCTATAAAGGGGCAATGTATTTCGAGTAAGCCACTCTCATCCACAAACTATATGAAGTGACCAGCTACCAACCTAGCTTAGCTGCCAGGGCTGAGGAAAAATCACCAAGATTTTTTAGTCCCCAGCCTCCCCATTTTTCGGTAGGGTGAGCACATCCCGTTTGACTAAGCGAAGATTATTCCCAGTTAACCGCCCCTCCATAAGAATCCGCAACAGAGTGTTTGAATCCTTGTCAAAATGCCTCTTGGAATCCAAGCCAAAGACATGCAATAGACTGGGGTTGCTTCTAAGACACTCTTGATGAGTGTGAGTCAGCCAACCCAAGATAAAAATCTGAGATACCATATGCTGAGTCTCTTTTCGAACTTGGAAATGAGTCAAGTCCAATCTACTATCTTGTATCCCATGGGTTTTAACTTATATCCAAGATGTTTTAGTCCCTCATCCAATCCAATCTATGCAAAGTGAAATCGGTGGAGAGCATATTGGATTTCATGCTGTGAGCAGGCAGTGGCCATCAGAGTAGATTTTCCATCATTAATTATCATCCTCGTGGCTTTCTGAAATAAAGAAAAGATATCTCTGATGATAGTCAGATCTCCAACGCTTCCATTGAGTAAAATTAACATGTCATCCACAAACAGTAAGTGGGTGAGCATGCAATCTTCAATTATCTTTACATGCTTTAATCTTCCTCTCCTGTGTTCCTCTTTGATGATCCTGCTGAGCCCCTCCATGATCAGTAGAAACAAAAGCGATGGGAGGGGACACCCCTGCCTCAGTCCTTTAGCCGAAAAAAATAATGGAGATGCACTCCCATTGACCAAGACACTAAATGGGATATTATTGATGCATCCGATAATCCATTTTATAAAATTGAAAGGGAACCCAAGATGAGTTAAAAGCATTCGTAAATATAACCAATTCACCTTGTCAAATGCTTTAGATAAATCTACCTTCATGATCATACCTTTGATTTTTTTGCTATGGAGCGAGTGTAATACTTCCTATGTTGTCCCAATCACCTCATGGAATTGCCTGTCCTTAAGGAAAGCAAATTGTTCATGCAAGATGTGCTTAGATAAGATTGGCTTCAACCTATTTGCTATAATTTTGGCAATAATCTTATGCAAGTAGTTACAAAGTGAAATGGGACAAAATTCATCAAAAGTGGATGGACTATCAGACTTCAGAATGAGTGCAATAAAATTTGAGGTAATGGAAGCTTCCAAATGACCCGAGGCTCTTGACTCATCCACTAATCGAAGAAGATTCGAACCAATCAATTCAAAAAAATCTAGATATGATTCGATGGTCTAGCCATTCAGACCCAGGATTTTGTCCTTGTTAACCCATTTCAATGTGGCCTCCAGCTCCTCTAATGTTACTTCTTGCATCAGTTCATCTTAATCTTCTTGCTCCACAAATCTGGGGAAAAGTTGAGCAACTCTGATAATTTATATCAAGTTTGCTTCACTAGGGTCATTGTAGGCTTTCTTAAAATGGGAGTTGGCTAGAGAAGCGAGCTTAGGGAATGTGTTTGCTATCCTTCCCTATTCATCCTGCATTTGTCAGATGGTATTGATTGCTTTCTTCCCATTAGCAAACTTTTGATAAAACTTAGTGTTAGCATCCCCCTCCTAAATCAAGATAGCCTTACTCCTCAATCTTCAGATGTCTTCCCTTTCTTTAAGAATTTTTCCATGGGTCAAATAGAGTGATGAGATTTTATTCTTATGCTCCTCTGAGTTATATAGTCCACCCAGCACATTTTCAAAATCATCCAACTCAAGCTCTATCTATCTC
Source organism: Pinus taeda (assembly GCA_000404065.3). NCBI lineage: Eukaryota > Viridiplantae > Streptophyta > Pinopsida > Pinales > Pinaceae > Pinus > Pinus taeda. Next base: position 114,233 of record APFE030827409.1, on the reverse strand, counting down.
AGAGTTTGATCATCCTGTATTATTTTTTGGTGAGCCCAGATTTTGGAAATCTCCTTCAGCTCAGTGAGGTTATGGATAAATCCTACTGTTACATTTCCACTCTCCCCTGGAGGGTTTGATTTCCAGAAATAAATCACCATGTTGATAAATGAGGCTTCCTTGCGCCAGGTTGAGCTGAATTTAAACAGACCCTTCGGCCTAGCTCTACCACATTCCATTTCCATATATATAGGCAGATGGTCTGAGAGTCCACCCTTGCCAACCCATTCCCTTATGTTGAATCCCAGATCCATAACCTCTTCTTCGACTAAAAATCTATCCAGTCTCCTAGCCAAGCCATTTTCACCAACTCAATTGTTCCTCCATGTGGCTTGTATCTTTGCAGAGAGAATATTGATTAAGTGATGATAATCCAGAATGGCCGAAAAGTAGTCCAATAGGGTATACCTCGAGTATGCTGGCCCCAGGATTCTGAATGACCTATGGAAAAATTAAGGTCCCCTCCAATAATCAAATTATTAGCCGAAAATAAGTCCATTCTCAAGAGATGATCCCAGTACACAGGCCAATTCTGGCAAGGCCCGTATATTTTGATGATTCTGAAAATCATTCCCAGCTCTGCTGAGTGGACATTGGCCCCTAAAAGTATGGCCCCTCCCTAGCTATTTATCAACTTGATAGATTGAGGATTGATGCCCAAAGTTAGCCCTCTTGATCGGCCTGGGGCATCCAATCCCGAAAATTTCCATCCCGGAAGAGAAAGCTCAAGAGTGCGAGTAATATAATCAATAAAGCCTAAAGTCTCCTGAAGGAAGACAATTTCCAGTGAGTTGGCAGAGATTAACTGACGAAGAGCTAGTTTTTTATTAGGCCTAACTAGCCCTATGCAATTGAAGGATAAAATCTTCATGGAGGGGGTTCAGAGGGGCTACTCTAGCTCTAAGGACCCCAGGAATGGTGAATTGTTTGCCCAAAGAAATATCGTCATCCGCGTGTGCTTGTGCACATTTAATATCAGAGGAATGGTCATGGGTAGCCTTAGGATGGGTAGGGGGATGGAAGATGTCAAGTCCAACATGATCCTGTACCAAATTCTTCGATTTAGAATGAGTATTGTATCTAGGTATGAAGATAGAAGACAAGGAGGTTGAAAGCATCGGAGGAGGGGTACAAAAAAGGGATGGGGGCATGGGGGGGAAGAAGTGTGTGGGGGAGCAATATCACATGAAATCTGAATAGAGGCTACCTTCAAATTTACAGTTCCTGGTCCTAATGACAACCCAGATATCTTATTATTATTAATATCAGAAATGCATTGAGAGGGGGTCAAGTGAATGGAATACATACCCGACGTATTGGAGTCTCCTGAGGCTGCCATGGCCAGAGCTGGAATTGGTGGTAGAGGACGATGAGGTAGCCTACCACGCTTCCTCAAGTTGCTCTAAGCCGGTTTCGAAGTCTTCAATCCAGGACCCGATAGTGCAGTCGTTCCTTTAGAACGAGGATTGGCATTCCTAGGAAAATATTCAAAAGCCTTAGGCTATTCCTCCCTTGCTGGATCTCCATATGTCTGAGCCTCCTGATCCTGCGATTCCTGAGTAGTCTATCTAGCATCTTTCTCGAGGTTCCACCTATTCAATGGGCAATCTTTGAATAGGTGCCCCACCTTGGGGCAGCGCCTACACCTGAAGGGTATCCCTTCATAGTCCAACATCTGCCTCCTTGTACCATTCCTCCATTGAATGTTGATTTACTTAGGAAGTCCTTCCGAGAGGTCAAGGTGCACTAAAATCCTGGCATAAGCCATTCTTCCAGTTGTTTGAAAAGAGTCATCATAAGTAAGATAAAATCCCATAGCATCCCCAATCTGCCTGAAAATATGCTCTGTCCAGAAATGATAGGGAAGACCTAGAAGACTCACCCAAATGGGTCTAGCCTCCACTCTTTCTTGTTCAGGATCAAACACTAGCATCCACCTTCGAAGGAGGACAAGTGCATGGTCATTGTGCCAAATAGTGGAGATTACCCAGTTAGTGTGAGCGAGACATTTGAATCTCAGGGCAAACCAACCCTTGACAAAGGTTTGAACCCTAGGGGGTTCCATCAAATGATGACCCCAGACTTCCATTGCCAATTTGTGCAGCCTCTTCACACTGTAGTGCCTTCCCCTGGTGTGTCCCACTAGTACTTTTTCTGCCGAATCCATTGCCTCTAGAAACAGTGTGTCTTTAGTAAGTTTAAGGAAGATATCACTGCTACTCTATAGGAGACGCCTTTTCCTCTTGGAAGACCCTCTATGTTTGTTTCTCATGCCTTCAATCGTTCTGCCAATCTGAACCATCACATGTGTGGCTGAACCTCTTGCTGTCGTAGGGCCTTTTGCCCTAGTGTCATCAAAATGCCGTGAAATGATGCCAACTCCTGTGAAATTTCCAGGAAAAGGAGTCCCTGAGTCCAAGGGGGCAGATAATACCAGCGCCTGATCATCTTGTTCCTGTAGATATCTTGCCAAGGGTTTTTCCGGCCCCGCCGCAGAGTGAAAAGAACCCAAACCCCACCCTAGGGTTTGTAAACCAGGATCTCGTGAATGCTAAAAAACAACCAAGGTGCTAGGTAAGAGAGGAGGAGTGGTGAAATCCTCAATAACCTTGGCTTCTTTGGGCAGAGATATGGAAGGTATACACGACCTTGAGAAAGTAGGGAGGGCTTCTACTTCTGCTGTAAATTCATGGTCAAGTGAGAAAAAATCTTCCTCAGTGGTCCGAGGCTGTCTCCAAATGCGCTAGTTCTTCGTAGGGTCCGCGGAATAATCAACAATGTCCTCCATAACTGTCAAGACCGCTAGCTGACAATTGTCTGCAGTTTCGATTCCAACAAATAGAGAATGTCAGTGGAGGACCGATAACCATCTAGGGTAAAATAATCTAACCGAAATGCTGAGCCGTAAATAGCTAATGGGCGAGGTAAGGTAACTGCGGAGGTTTTCTGTAACGAGGCCTTCAAGCCTGGTCAACCTCTCTTCCCTGTAACCTATGTCACAGACCTATTTTGATACCCTAACCCTAATCGCCCGTCATCCAGTTCTTTTTCACTCGCTCATTACTCTAGTATGTCGAAACTCCGTGTATATTTATATTTTCTCTTCTCATAGAGTTTGTAATTTTCTTATAGTTTGGTTAGTCGATTAATTAATACGATACGACTTACACAAGATCGACTATAGGAGTTTTAGTTAACTATCACTTCTAGAACTATTCGAGGTTGTTAGTCCTCATTGGCTAGCCTAGAACTAATATGAGACACTCCCACTAATGTATTTATTTGAATTTTGTATTTTTCATTTTAGTTTGAGTGAAGTTTTTCATTTAAAAATAAATTGCAATATTGATCTTCTACTAAAAGTCTCGGTAACACTGTGTTCACCTGTTTTTTTGATATTGTGGGTATTTTGATGAGAGAATGCATACTCAAGTCCTTCTATTTCTCTTTTCTTCTTTTAGTGTACTTTTCTATAATTATTTCCTTAAATTATTTATGCATCTATTTATAATCTGGTCACACTTCCATATTATTTAGTATCAGTCTAGGGTTGGCTAGGACCCGGGCCTTCTTGAGGCTTGCCTCAAGACAATGGATATAATCATATCCACTACAAAGAATGAAGACTAGTCCACTCATGAACTCCAATTCGTTGGTTCAGTACTAACTTCTTATGTTAATTTTTAATGTCTCTACTACTCCAAGATTTCTATTTTCTTCTTGATGTTTTCCTTTTATCTACCTATTTCTTCATTAAGTGTAGACTCATAGTTTTCTATTTGAACCCAAGTATCGGTTTTCCTTGTATTTATTTCCTAAATATTGAAAAACAAACTTCTCTTATGTTAGGAAGCCATACAAATTCATAGCATCCTTCGTTGCTCAGTAAAACATTTCTTACACACACAGACACACCCACAAAACACAGGTATTATGAACAATTACCCAAAATTTATTAGAAATCATTATATTTCTATAAAGGGACATTTCATTATTTGTCAATCCATTATCTATCGATCTGTGTATGGACACAAATTCTACAAAAGAAATTATTGTTCCACAACTATTACAAAAATAACAACATTCACAAAATTACACAGATTTTGGAATATGATTGTACTTATATGTTTTTCAGTTTAGGCAGTGATGGAATTCAACCAGGAGAAAGACCACTCGACCCAACCAATGATAATGGAAATTATGTCCAATTCTCCCTCCGAGCCAATATGTCACTTCCAGAATAGTTCCTTGATAGAGACCTAACAAGGTCTGCTTAAATGCATCAAGATTGTACAAGTCTAGCCAAAGAACTCATAGACTGACAAGTCTGTCTTAGGGATTCCACTAGCTCTACCTGGCTTAAGAATACCATAACTGACATCGTCTTGTCTTACTTCATTGACATCTTGTTGCAGGTTCACAAGCTTACAACTTCATTCTCCTCACTTGGACCTCCTCCAACCAGGTACCAAGTCTTCAAGGTTGCCTCAGGTTTTCTCTCCACTCACCCTTTTGGCTCCCTTGTCCCACTTTTGGCTCCCTTGTCCCAAGTGAGAGTATTTGTCTTTAGGGAGAGAAATAAGTGTCTTATAACTCTGTGGTAAGTGAAAACTTTTTCATTTAGTGTATTTTCCCCGTGAATTCCAAGTCTTGTCATAGCCTTTTAAAATAAATAAAAATAAAAATTTTAAACATTAAATTTTTCTACTATGCTTTTCACTTAGCATGTGATTTACCAAGTCTTTGCAGTAAAAGTAAATTAAATATTTACTTTTCACTAAGGGGTGTTACATATATTATAGTATTAAGTAGTACAGATTTATTTTAAATACAAGATATTTAAAGGATATGTATTTGTAGTTAATATTTAGAGGATGACTATTTGTATCATCAAAATTTAGATAAAATTAAAAATAATAGTATTTGTATATTACACATGTAAAATTTATATAATAATATAAATAATTATTGAAAGCTACTATATATTAATTTTAATTTAGAATCTATATGTTATTTCTAAAGATGCAAAACTTTTCTCAACTTTTACATCCATAAAGAGGCTTTCATCTTGAGAGATTTGATCCCTTTAGACTCTTTATAAATCTGAAATTTATAAATTTATGTTGATATAATATTAATTGATAAAAAAATATGGCATGAACTTTAATCTTTTTTACTACTTAATCTATTTAGTACTTGATAAGTAGATTTACAACAATTTTTTTTAAGACTAATCATACATATCTAGAATGTTGAACAAAACTAAATTAATATTATATCTTTTGAATTAAATTTAGAAATAAAAAATTAGTTAATTTTATTGATAAATCAAAAATAAAGAAAATAGTTAACTGTATTGATAAAATAATAATAAAAACATATTTATTTTTCTATAATATATAATTAAAAAAAAACTTAATTACTTTATAATAAGAAAAATAATAAATTTTTGCTTACTTCTATAAGTCAAAACTATACCCTATTCCCACTTTGATTGCACCAATTACATAACAACAATTAAAATAATATATCAATATAAATTTATTTTAAACCTTTATCAATTTTAAATCAAAACTATTAAAGTATAAATCTGATTCTTTTAAATGCTTATTAAATCTAAGTACATTTGATATGAATTTATGCTCGTGGAATGTGATGATTGTAGTTTATTGTGGTAGTGTAAGAGAGAGCATACAATGTGCTTAACAAAAAAAACATCACCAAGATGTCGTGCCTTGGACTATGATGACCTCAACTTATATCCAAAATTGGTATGAAGAACAAGCCCTAATTTTTTTTCAAGAGATACACATGGAAGTCATGATTTTGATCACCAACCCCTTTGCCAAAGTTCCTTCAATGTGTATCAGTTTATTAGCATTGGAAAGAGTCATGTCACTAGAGATTGTTCCTATAAACAAGTATGCCAAAGGTGAGAAAACATACATAGCATGCAATATATTTGACATAATGTCGCAATAGTACGTGGTAACGTGGGCTTTGTACAGAGCAACATCTCCTGCTCTTGGCCTGCATTTTTTGCATCTAGCTGGGTACTTAAAGAAGGCAGATCTACATTCAGACCATCTAAAGAAACCATATCTACATCCAATTCTAGTAAAGAAGGGAATAACAACTACAAATTTATTACAATTCCCAATATTTATTAGGATTTTCATTGGAGGGGCTCTTTGCATAAGGGTGAAAGTGATTAATCCGGTATCCATTCTCACTACTAGACATCAAGAATGTATAGGAATCTCTGCTAGTTATGTGCGGCTTCATCAAGGAGCTTCCACTTAGGGATTATGGAATCATCAAGGATGCTCCAATCTCTCTCATTGTAAGCTTAATTGGGGGTGCCAAGGATGGGGATATCCTTTTGCTTCTAAGCCCACGTCTTTCAAATATTACCTCGATCGAAGCCCCAACTCTCCAACACATAAGGATCTTTTAGGTTCAACATTTGTGGTAGATCAATATTTGGACTCCCCATCTCTTGAAGTGAGAAATACTACTAATAAAATAAGGGAAGTAGATTATCTAAGGTATGTAATTATTTGTTCTTTTAACAGATTTTGGCCCTGGCCATCTGCTCTCTACGAATGGAGACACCATAACTGGTCTTAGAATATACAGATTTTATTATGCTCAAAAGGATATTTTGTGGTGTTCTTAAAAACGTTATAGGATAGGCAAAAGGTTTGGACTAGGGTCTTTTGTTTTGGAGATGAGCTTGTCTATTAATACAACTATGGTTCCCATATTTTAATCCTCTTACCGTGATGTCTTTGGCTACTCCAATATGGATAAGGCTACCTAATTTACCCATCCAGTTAATCCAACTAGAACCCTTAGAACATGCAAGCGATTTAATAGGTCACTCCATCAAACTAGATAGTAAAATTCTTTCAAAAGGAATTCTCACATATGTACGCATATGTGATGCAGTGGACTTTAATAAAGGGCTACCAGAAAAAATCCTAATCAAGTGGATGAGAAAGGTGTATTCACAACTATTGAGCTATGAAAATACTGCTTTCCGATGCAAGACTTGTCAATAGGTCAATAACCTTTCGAATGCATGTCCCTTTTTCAAAATGGGCATCCCTTCCCCTAGAGTCTACGAAAGCAAGTCATGGGTGGCAGGATCCAAAGGAAGTAAAAGGGTCCAAGATTATTGTAGGTAGACAGACAATCCTCAATAATGAAAGACATCTACTGACAAATCAACTCCTACAAACTCAAGTCAAACTCCAGTGGAACCATCTCATCCTCCAACAAAGGGGCCACACCACATTAGTGAAAATGAAAGGAACTCATCCATAATTGTGTGAGCAACAATTGGATAAAATCAAACTCATAAATCATATTTGACAAATCAACTCCTATAGACTCAACTCAACCTCCAGTGGAACCATCTCATCCTCCAACATAGGAGTGCCACCACATTAATGAAAATGAAAGGAACTCATCCATAATTGTGTGAGCAACAAGTGGATAAAAACAAACTCATAAATTAGATCATTCAAATTGTGACAAGGAAATGACAAATATGGTTAAACTTGTGGAAATGAAAATATCTCATTGAAATGATGATAATGCTCCATCTTTTGTTGTTTTTAATAACTTTGTGAGTTGGATTGATGTATGCAAGATAAGAAGGAAAAAAAGAAAAATCCATGATTTGATACCAAGAATATAAGAAATGTAGTTGAATACCCTGATTATTGGTGATGGATAAATATTATAATCATTTTTTTTTTTTAATAATTATAATATTTTAATAATAAAAGATTATATATAATAATTTTATTTCTTTTAAATAATTGAATAATTAATAATATAGTTTTATTTTTATTTTTATTTATATACAATCATTTTAATCTTGATATATCTTCAAATAATTAAAAAAATTCACGTAAATCTTTTGAAGTGCATAATACATTTTATTTAAAATAATTTTAGATTTATAAACTATTATAAACTTTCAAAATGATGGGTTTTATACTTAAAATAGTTTTCTGTTCATTGTTTAAGATTTCTAGACATGAAATATGTGAGATTTTGAAATCTGCAATAATTTAAAAGGACAAACCATCATGTAGATATATATTATTAGAATTGTAGATGTGTGTTGGTAGAGTGTTTTTTATTAACTTTTGTTTGGCGACTTTTATTTTAATGTAAAACGATAAGACCACACTTGCACAGATACTCTCTGAATGCACCTCCCAATCTAGAGAGACCCGCCAATTTTCATTAATCAATCTTGTTTTTCAAATTTTTCTTCCTAACGTATATGTCCTAGGGAACTTTTTTTGTTGAAACTGATATGGTGTGAGCTGTGAATGATGCTAAAAAATGGCAGCTCGCAAGAGCAAATATGCTGCTCATCGGTGGGATGTGTCAGACAGTAAAATGTTTGATATATATATATATCCCTTCATAGATGGCAGTGTGGCAGTCATCCCGTGAAGCTCCTGAGAGGAGAATTGTCCTTTTCTAAATCCATTCCAATTTATATTTGTTTATAGAGAGCAAGGGTAATAAAACCAGGTTTACCCAAGTGGTCCGCAGAGATTCTCACGTACTTCAGAGAAAATCATATATTTCTCTTGGTACCATACCCTGCTGAAAAATTAGAATTTCTAGACAAAATGACAAAACCCTAGGATCGTATAATTTATCCATATACTTAGATACAGAAGCTCAGAATAAATGTCTTTTGATTTACTTAGCTAAACAAACCAAGAATGATTGTCTTTTGGCTTCCTTATCGAAATTATCATGGACTCGTGATTTTCCTCGATTTCCATGACTCTTTGTCCATTTGTTTGCACGGTATGACCTTAAACTGTCGTGTTTGTGTTTGTCTAAATGTAGAAGACAATGTTTACTTCAACAGAATTGGTCACAGGATGGAGATAAAAAGCATTAATATCCAGCACTCGTCTGCAAATACCCCTTGAAGAATTAGCTGAGAGCCTGTAACTACAAGTCAAAGTTAATTCTTTAAATGGTATTTTAGGTAACGAAAAAAACATTCCGTATCAGATTTCTACTCCATGTTCAATGGAGGGGCTGGGATTGTTTTATCCTGGTGTGATTTTGGAAGTGTATGTCATAGTGAATGATTCTACTCCATGTTCCATGGAGGGACTGCGATTGTTTTATCCGGCTGTGATTTGGAAGTGTATGTTATAGTTTCAGGGTTATATGTTTTATTTTTGCTAGTTAAGAGGGATACATTTTTTTAATGTGCAATTTTGTTTATGGGTTTACTGTATTTAAATGTTTGTATAGTTATTTAATGTTTTTTATTTTTATGTTTGTAGAGTGAGGGGACTTAATTATTATTAATAATTTGAATTGTGGAATCTATTACATTATTAAATTCATTAGATTCCACCTAACCATTATAAAGAATTGAGCAATACTTTGGTTCAATTTGGTTCATGAAACACTAGAATCAACTATTAATTAATTACAAATTTTACATAAAAAAAATTGTAAAAAAAAATTATGACAATAAAATTATAAAAAACTATAAGGTTTATATGGAAAACATTGTAAAAAAAAAAATTGCATTTCCTGCATTTTCATGATAGCTATTATCAAGTTAAATAATAGGAATTACAAGGGTCTTAGATATAATGGAAAATCATGATCAATGTTATGGAATTCAATCAGAGATTTATTTCTCATAGACTATTACAAAAAAATTTAACACTGTTTTGATTATGGTTAAATAAATTTCTATTCTGGAGATAAATACAGAGAAATTTTAATTGTAATTAAAAATCTGTTAACTTCAATATCAACCCTTCCTAGACTATCTCAACTTTAAATTTAATATGCTTAATAAAATTCAAGTTTCAATACCTTGGCCTATTAAACCCACAGCCACTCGAAATACTAAACTAATACATGCTTGCCTTCCCTTTTGCCTTCCCTTTTGTTAAGCCAAATTGAATTTGGTTGGTAACCTATTGCCAATCTTTTTAGTTGTAGTTATGGCTTCAAATGGAAACAGAAGTAGATCAAGTTGTTCTTAAATGAAGTAACTGCTATATTTTTATTTTGTTTTAAATATTTTGTTTTATTTGTTTATCAAATAATAAATAGCAATTTGTTTATGTTTACCAAATTAAATTTGGTTGGTAAGCTATTGCCAATCATTTATTTGTTAGGTTTACCAAATTGAATTTGGTTGGTAAGCTATTGTCAATCTTTTTAGCTGTAGCTATAGCTTCAAATGGAATCCGAAGTAGATCAAGTTGTCCTTAAATGAAGTAATTGCTATTTTTTATTTTATTTTAAATATTTTGTTTTATTTGTATATCAAACAAATAAATAGCAATTTATTTATGTTTACCAAATTTCCACTTTAATAATAGTTTTCAAATTATGTATCATCTAAATATCTTCAATTTTCTATGAAAATTCGAAAGAATATTTTATTTTAACTTCACAAAAAAATGCCGCCTTCTTCAAATTATGTATCATCAAAATATCCTCAATTTTCTATGAAAATTCGAAGGAATGTTTTATTTTAACTTCACAAAAAATGCCTTGTTTTGCGGCCATGATAGGAACATTATAATTAGGCATCTCCACCTGTCTTCTTTGTAGTCAGACAAATTGTGTTTTTCAAAATATGTGTGAATATAGTTCATTAATTTATATGGATATTAATTCTTTTTATTTATTTGAATATATAAAATGTACACTTTCAATTGTTTTTGTGTAGTCAGACAAATTATGTTTTTCAAAATATGTGTGAATATAGTTCATTAATTTATATGGATATTAATTCTTTTTATTTATTTGAATATATAAAATGTACACTTTCAATTGTTTTTGTTTATTGAATTTTAGATAGTCTAATTTTTTTAGTTATTAAATCTGAATTTGAATTTAATAGCTATAGTTTATGAATATAAATGTAAATTTCTAGATATGCCAAATTTATTTATACTTTTAAAAACTCATTTATATAATAAATTAGATTACTAAAATTAAATCAAAATATTAAACAGTTAAACAGTTATATTGCATTGTTGGTCGAACATAGTTTGAGATAGACTAAGCTTACTTGACTGTAGATAGGGAACGTAACAGAGAGGCTTGGATATTACTGAAAGGCCTGGATATTACTGAATTCACCTATTTTTGATAACTTTGTTCTTTAAGCGAATATACTGAAGTAGCTCATCTGATTGTTTGGTAAATTGAAACTAGATTTGTGGATGCCACTTCATAAATGCAAGAGTGGTATTGAAAAATGTTTTGTCATCGTTCCAAATAAATACCTTTGCTTGTTTTCGAACATACATAACGTCCAGCAGACATAAGAAGACATCTTTCTTTTGTTTGTTTTAGTTGTAAATGCCACACTTGTTTTTAGTACTTAGTTTATATATATATATATAATTAGTTTATATATATATTGGGGTGGTGCGGCGTGTTTATATATATTTATATATGTTTGATATCAGTTGTAAAGCTATCATGTTCAGTGAAACACAAATTTAAATTTAATAAAAAAATTTATAAACAATATCTTAACCATATATCTCATGGTCAACTAATCTAAATTATAAATTAGATACAATATCTAATCCCTCTTTTTTTTATTTTCCAAGAGCTGCCCATCCCAGCTAAAATATAATATTACTTCCAGTTTCTGAAAAGGAATGCTTGCTCGGTAAACGAGTTTAATGTGCAGGGTGTTTGAAAGAAAGTTGCAAATATAGTTGTAAGTGTTAATGTACACGGTTATAGTTGAGAGCAAAGGTAAAGCGCCCCAACTTTCATCCCAACCCATCTAAGGTGCAGTTGCTGAAAAGGAGTACTGTCCAAAAGGAGTACTGTCCTCAAAAATGAGTTTATTGACAATGGTATTGGAGGGAACGTAGTAGATATGCCTCTAAGGGTTAATGTAAATAGTAATAATTGTGGGGAAGGTAATAATTAATTATTTTTTGGGGGTAAATTTAATGATTTTTGTTTTTTATAAGAGTGTAAGTTCTTTTATTAAATTATATTACAAAAAATTTATAGTGGCAATTTTTTATTGGTAAATTATATTTTTTGAATGTATAAATAAATTTAGTTTTTGAAAAAAAAAAAAATGTATTATGTTCAAAGTATATAGTTTAAATGTGTAAAATCTGATCAATCTTTGTCCCATTTCAAATAAAATTGATCAAAATGCTAAAAATAAATCAAATTTTAACATTGAAAAAATTAAATTACAATTTTTTAAAAAATAAATATTATTAATGTAGTTATATAAATTAAATTACGAATAAACTTAAATAGACACAAACACTTATTTAATAATACATCTCACATGACAAAGATAAAAAATAATCAAATTATAATTTTATTTTAATTAGTTAATAATAGTAGCCTAATGGAACATAATAGACGGTAATGGCTGCAGTGTTAAGTCACTCAAGTGCCTCTGGGCAATGGTTTATCAAGCCAAACCTTAAGCCTCTAGTCATCTATGGAGGACATAGAGTGGAGCCCCAAAAAATTAATTAATAATAATAATAATAATAAACACTAATTAAACACCTAAACATTTAAGAAAATATGCAATAAGAGTTTTTATCATAGAGATTCACCACCACTTTACTATAAAAATTCTTAATTTATAAATAACCAATACTTTAATTAACTAAAAATATATGTGGTGGTTAAATTCATGCCATCCACTTACTAAATTCTTAATAAGTGAATTAAAATTATAAAAAATGTATTTAAATAGAAAAATTATCAACATAATTTATAACGTCTTATAAATTTAGTATTAATTTTAATATAAAAAAATTATTTTAATTTTTATTTTGTAATATCTTTTTCAAAATTATTATTTTAATAAGTTTATAAAATAAATTAAGCTTCAGAACTTGAAAATATCACATTTAAAAGTTTAAAAAATATTTGTTATTATAAACATATCATTATTTACCTCTTATACCTTTACCATAACATTAACAAGACTTTAACCAGATTTAAAAAACAGACCCTCTCTATATATAATTATTTATATAAAATGTCTTTTTTTTACCATAACATTAACAAGACTTTAACAAGATTTTAAAAACAGACCCTCTCTATATATAATTATTTATATAAAATGTCTTTTTTTTAATTTTACTTTGATTCAAACTTCAAATCCTAAAAACCAAGAGTATATTAAAATAAGCAATTTTTTGTTTTAAATGAAAATGTGATTTTTTAATGAAATTATTTTTATATTCATGGTTGACCTTTTCGCGAACCAAAATTTCCTGCTCCTTTCCAGGATTCACAATCACAAACATTATTGTTGTTTTGTTGTTGTTTGTTTTTGTTAAATTAAGTGATATTGAGTTTCTTAGTAGTTGGTATTAAATAAGAAAAAACATATGAGATTCCGAAAGGATGTAATCTTTGTGATTATACATTGACATTCATTGAGTGAGTAGGATAAATAGGTTAAGATACACTAAAGAATTCTGATTGGATATGAATGAGATTTCATCGTTTTGTTTTAGATTTTTCGTAATATAAAGTATGGGTGATTTTTTTAATTAATATATAATATATATATATATATATATTTTTTATTGTTATATTATAATTTTTTTAATTAATTTGAGATTTAAATTTAATTAATGAATATCCATTTAGAAAGTAAATGGAGATATTATATATATAAATGAATATTATATTTATATAAACAGATGTAGGATGTATTATGATAAATTTTAAATTAAATATTAATTAGAAAGTGAGGCTTATCAATTTTGTCAATATCTTTTTTATCAGCATGAAAAGATGTTTCAAAGTCTATAATAGGCTTAGCAAGAGGGTATAAGATTAATTGCTTAGTGGAGGTGCTATGGAGATTGTGATACTTTTAGATATATGACCTATATATGTGTTTATAGTATAAGATTAATTGTTTAGTGGAGGTGCCATGGAGATTGTGATACTTTTAGATATATGGCCTATATATGTGTTTATAGTGTCTAATCATGGCCACCCAAGGACTATTAGGTATTCTCCCAAAAAGCATTTAGGATGGTGGACCATGCAATTGATAGGATATTCCGATGAATCTATAGATATCATTATGACCTCCAAAATTACTTCTGGTTTAATTATTGAACTATCAACTAATTGAATCACAACAGGAGTTTATCTAAGGCCAGAGAGATCCAAGGATTCCATGGTCTCTCTCGTCATAACATTCATGGTGACACCTGAGTTGATCAATGTGTTTGGAATAACAATATTATTGATGTGCACGTTAATGATTGGACTACTAGGATTAGAATAACCTTTGAGGAAGACTCCCCACATCAAAACATTAGATATTTTCCCATGACATGGATTGTTTGGGTATTCTTTATCATTTGGCCAAGCCTCAGTTCCCTCACTACTTTTGAGTTAATTTATACATCCTTAATGGCTTGAAAAAGTTGGATCAACATTCAAATATTTTATTTATGACCCCCAATAGATTTTTTTTGTTATTAATATGTTTTTAAATTCCACATGCTAAATCCACATATATAAGGTGAACATTGAAATATTTATTTATTTCCAACATTAAAATAATGGTTTTATATATATATATATATATATAGATAGATATAGATAGATAGATAGATAGATAGATAGATGGATAGATGGATGTCAAATCCATGTTTAAAGCAACTTGTTCCTAGTGTTGACTTCTTCACAATAAATTTTGTTTATGTGACTGTGCGCGCATAAACTTGATATTGTAATCTCATACTCAGTGTGTATTTTCAAACATTTTATTTATGGTCCAAAAAGCATTGAAATGATTACACATCTCCATCACACTTGGTCATAGAAAATGCCCTTAGACATAATTATCATTAGAATTGATTTATTCTTAATTTAGACTCCATCATTACACCATTCCAATGATACATTCATTTTTTTTTGCATGAATATAAAATATCAAGTTGGACCATGATTATAAGCTCTCAAAGGAGATGGTAGAGTGGTAGCCACAAAAGTTTCGAAAAAAAATACATTTTTATTATTCCTCTACTCCTCATCTATATCTTCTAAGTTGAAGTTGTGAAAACTAAAAAAGTTGGATATAAAACTATGAAAACACTCATTTGAGTTTCTTAATATTTGGTGTTAAAGAAGAAAAAAACATATGAAGGCACTAAAGGGATGTACTCTCTGTGATTACACATTGACATCCATTATATTGGAATTCTCTTGATATCCATTATATTGGAATTCTTGAAATAAATTTCTATGTCAATTCTTGAAAATGAAATATTAATTGCAAGCATGATTGTATTAGATTTCAAAGTGAAATGTCTTTGCATACATTATCATATTTTATTCTTGGAAAAGAGAAAATATTTTATATGCATTATGGTATTGAATTCTTGGAAAAGAGAAATAAGTGGGTATGCATGAAAGAATGGTGCTATTCATTAGACTTTTGAAGAAAATGATTTTTTAGTGCATGTACAAAGAAACACCAATGTGTTACAAAATATATATATATATATATATATATATATATATATATATATATATATATATATATATATATATATATATATATATTATATATATATATATGCAGGAAAAGTTTAATTGTGTGTTATAATTCTTGGAAATAAAATACATGTTTAATGGATATTATATTTAAAATCTCGTCGTAAAAACATGGATGTGTATTTGCATGAACTAAAATTAACTAGTTAGTTTGATTTTTCTTGAGAGGAAATAAGTTATCTACATGCATGATATAGAAATATTATGTTTGATATTTCTTGAAAGGAAATGTGTTATTTTCTTGCATGAAAAATAGAAATATTGTGTTTGAACTCTTGAAAAGAGATATGATCTTTGCATCCATGAAAAGTACACCATGATGTTGTATTCTTTGAAAAGACTTATGCATGGAAAGTATATAATTATTATGTTAGGGCTTTTGTAGAGAAACAAGAATTTGCATGCAGAAAAGAATAATCATTATGTTAGAACTTTGAAGAGAAGCAAGTACGCATGCAATAAGCGTATTAGCTTTCCTTTGGAAAAATACATATCTTTGCATGCAAGAAATAAGAACTTACACATTAGTTTTCTCTTAGAACAGAGCATGTATTTGTGTGTACAATAGACTTTGTAAATCTCTATATTGGGGAAGTTTCTTTGGGAAAAGAGAATTGCATTTGTATGCATGATGATAATATCTAGTATATTATCTTTCCCTTAGAAGAGGACATGCATTTGTATGCATAATAGTAATAATAATAATATATATTGTATTAAAAATTTTACTTAGTTACATGCACAAAGAAGAAGTTGAGGGGCTAACTTTATTTGAATAAGTTTTTATCTAATTACATACATGTTAAACAAAGCTAAGATGCTAGTATCCTTTAAATGAAAATGGATGGTTACAGTGGTTTTGCTTTGGAAGGGAATGTGTGGTTGTGTGAGAAGGATCATAGTAAGGTGGTATTTATTTTGACATGCTTTGATAATTATTTGCTTATAATTAATGCATGAGTAGTGTTGTTTGAAGAAGCATGTTCTGATATTATATTTACAATTCATGTATGCACATGAGCAGATGTTGAAGAGACACTATAAAATATTGATTTTTTTTGGATTAATACTTTATGTAATCATGATATCAATGTATGTTGATGACAACAATGGTTGGAAAGGATGGTGACTTGTGCAAAGGATAGATTGTGTTTAATATTGTACGACATAAAGAACTAATGGTCCATGCAGATGAGTGTGAGTTGCAAGATGGTCCACTGATGGAACCACAAGGGCACAAAGGTATTGGAGATTTGTGGGTAAATGATATCATGATGAGTGTAACTAGATACGTTGTATTTAAATGATAACTCCTTGTAATATTTTATGACAATGGTTAGGGGATGGACTCCCTTATAAGACATTAAGTGAGGGGTTAACACCCTCATGAGCGTTTAATAATAAAATTAAATGTTTGCTAGTTTTCACCCTATGGGGATTTTAGGGTATATCGGTGTTCAATGGTGTGATTGCTTATTGTATCAGTGTGCTGATGTTTATTCCTTGCATAATGTGATGTTCATAATATCAAGTATGTGATTAACTAAGCTGGTTAAGGGAATCATGAAATGGATGCATCGTTACATCATAAAGTTTATGTTAATATGCTACAATAGTGGTTGTAATGTTTATGTAATTTATTATTCCTTTACTAAAGTTATTCTATGTAATGATGAAGATTCTATCTAATGGTTAATGAGGAATCTAGAATAGTAATTTGAATAGTTACCCATGGGTAAAATGTGTAAAAATTTTCTAACACCATGTGTTTTCATGTGAGGTTACTAGGGGATGTTACTAGTGGTATCAAAGTTGAAGGTTAAAGCACTGACACCTTTGGGAATTTTTAACCGGAAAGGAAATCGAGGTATGCTACTAGTGGGCATCATCTCAAGTATACATCCAATAATCTACATATTGATATATGTAGTAGATTACTTTTTAACATGAGATGTGTGAATCATGTTTATAGCTACATTGAAGAGTAATAAGTAATAAAGTCTGTTGCAAAACTCTGTTCATGACATTTGAATTATAATGAGAATGAAAGACAATTTAAAAAAACCTTTGTTGTACTCATGGAAAAAGGTAAGAGTTATTACCAACCTTTTCATATATTACAATATTATTAATACGTTTAATGAACATGACTAAAATTATAATGCAATACTTATAATGAGTGAATACATGAATGTAAAATATGGGGAACGTACTTGAAGAGGACAATAGAGTGTTTTAAAATAGCATTGGAAGAAGCCCTTTAGATGCCACAAATGAACAATGAGTCGACTAGTGAGACTTGACTTTAATAACTAGTTGTTGATTGAGTCTTGCCATGGTTGCATTAAGATGGTTGGTAGCAATGATTAATTAGTGTTGCATGATTACTATTAAAACTTATATGCATGAATTGGGTTTGATTTAAGCTTATTGTAAGTTGTAAACAAGTGATTATGGTAGTTTCTTCATGTAACAGTCTGTTGATAACTATATATTATGGAAATTGGAAAGGTTTGAATTGTTACCCTAACTATATCGACATTTGCACATTCATGAATATTTGCATATAATTTGTATACATGAAAGTAGTTTCTATATGAAATTAAAATGATTGTGAAAGTGACTACTTATTTAAATAATGTGTTGGCTTATTAGAGCCTAACCCAGGTTCAGAGGTGATTTAGCCAAACAAATACCAGTACTACTAGTTCTTTTGGCAACAGTCCGCAAAGCCCAGACTGAGGTCTCACCCGAAGTAGTATGGAAGGGTGCCAGAACCAGGTTTTTGCACCCTAGAGATGTCTGATGAGTTCAAGAGGTCTGTGGTTCGACCTTATGCTCACGTCACTACATGCACTTTCCCTTACTTCGCAGCCTAAGATGATGCCTTCGCGCAACCCTACTCGAGGTCCGAACACTACTATTACCCAGTTCCTTACTATCATTCCAATGTTAGTTGATTATTTTAGCCTGCTTGCACGCTTCAAGTTATACATATCAACAAAAACCATTCATATAGGTGCACACAGTAAATAAACGATATATTTAGAATTTACATAAAGCATGCATTAATCAAAGAATATATACACGAATTGGTAACACAACTTTCCTTTATTAATCTCTTCTTCAGTTACAGACTTGACCCCACCCTATGCACTCAGCTGCAGGGGTCTATGCACTCAGCTGCAGAGCCTTCTCCTACCCTACAACCCAAAGACACACTCACTCACTTAGATTCTATCTTCTCACTTCCTTATTGTCATTAGTTATCTTTCACACTTAGAGCCTCACTCTATTTATAAAATCCCATGGTCCACAGACCATGTGTAGGCTGACATTACATTACTAAACTAGGGCAGACAACCCTGTGACTCTATCATACATTTCACACTCCGCGCCCGCAATTCGTGGAGTCTTTACAACAATATTGGGTCAAAACTTGGGCTTTGAGCCCCAAAACATGCCTTGGGGGGATTCCATGCCCAACACAATGCATATTTATGACTAACGTTGTTGATGGGATTAAGCAGGGGTAGCTTAATGGCAACAAGAAAACCCGTGAAGGTAAAACATTGCAATGTGAATCATAATAGTAAATGACAAAGTATAATGTTATAATATGCATGATTTTTTTATTTAGAAACTCATAATGTATACCACTTGTATGTGAGCTATGCTTCCTAGCAATCTAGATATTGTTGACCCATGTTAAAGGTAAAGTATAAATGCAGGGTGTACATAAATGTTTGTTTTGTTTTAATGATAATGTGTATATGGTTTGTTATGTAAATCACTATGGGAAAGATTTCTAAAAGAGAAGTTTACATGCCAAATTGTTGTGGATAGTTGTGAAAGTCCAGAAGTCGTTGGGCTGATGGTGGTTTCCTGCTCAGAGGGGTTTATGGTGCTTGCCTACCCAAATTTCCTCTCTATAGAGATAGATCATCTCAGCACAGGAAAAGGGTTCACCGATATGGTGAACAGGAAAAAATCCTGAGGCAACTCTATTGATTTTGGAGCATGTTAGAGGAGGCCCAAAAATTCCTCATAAACGGGACATCATTGGAGGAATAGAAAGGATGTTGCTAAGAGGAACCCTATATTGGACCCTTTGTGGTCATTGGAATTCTTGAGCTAGTGGGCTAGTGGAATTCCATATCAGATCTAGTATGGCCTCTATCAGAGAACTATATGGATGTAAAAATGATTCAATCTGGTTGTGGAAACCAGTTCCCATTGGTTGGGAGGAGCATTCTTTAGCCTATTATGGTTCTCATAGCATAAAAATTAACTAATCAATTATGTGTTATGTTAAAAATTGATTTCCTATATAATTGGGTAAATATTTTATGTACATATTGACAGGAAAGGACCCTAGTTCTCAGAAAGGAATTACTAGAAGTGTAATATTCTTTTTTGTATTACTAATCTTTTGAATGTCTTAGTAGGGGCTAGGATAGCATGCACTTGGTGCATTTATTAACCATTTCAATGATGATAGTGTTGGGTGTTGAGCCTAGTTATCATCTGTATTCAAAGGTATCGCCACATTGGACCCCAATTCATAATGGGGTGGCAACACCGCCCATAAAATATTCACTATAGGGGGGTGCACGGGGGGCAGCTACGACCTTTGGGAGCCCCCCCTTGGCGGGGGGATCAGGGGCAGAACCCGTGAAGCTAAGAATAGAAGTAAAATTGCCTTATAAAATGTTATAATTTCGTAGTCAATTTGGGCCATTCATTAGGCATAGATTTGATGGTAGAAGTTATGTTTAATTTATAGTTTTTTGCCCTAGAAGGCAACCCCTCACTATATATGAAGGAATTGTATTGCGTCTATGTAGATCTGTATTCTAAGTGAGGAAGAGAGAGGAGAGTGAGAGAAAAGAGGGAATTACAACAGATCTGTTGTAGGTTGTATCTCTTAAGTTTGCTTGATAATATAAAATAAGGAAGGACTGGTTGTTTCTCCATGGACATAGACCAAACTGGGTGAACCACATATATCTGTTGCTCTCTTGTTTTATGCATTTTATGTGTTTATATTTATGCAATATTTTATGTGTTCCATTGCTTTGTAATATATAATTTTCTAACAATTGGTATCAGAGCTGAAGGTCTATTTGGCTGATAAAATCGCAGGAGAGAAGGGTTCCTGGTTCGAGTGGGAGCAATGGGGGAATATGGTAGGTTTAGGGTCAAAAAATTTAACGGCAAAAACTACCAGTAGTGGAAGATGCGTATGGAAGATTATTTGTATCAGAGAGAATTGTACCAACCATTGAGTGGAAAGGCAAAGAAGCCAATGGGATGACAGACATAGAATGGGATATTATCGACAGAAAGGCACTTGGAACAATACAATTGTGCCTAGCAGTGTCGGTAGCGTTTAATATTTCAAAGGAAATGACAATAGAGGGTTTAATGTCAACATTGGCCAAACTATATGAAAACCCTCATCCTCAAAAAAGGTATTTCTTATGAAGCGTTTATTTAATATGAAAATGTCAGAAGGTGGATATGTTGCTAATCATTTAAATGAATTCAATACAGTTACCAGTCAGTTAAGTTCTGTAGGGGTAAATTTTGACGATGAAGTTAGGGATCTGTTATTTTTGCGTTCGTTGCAGAAATTTGGAATGATTTAGTTATGGCCATTAGTAACTCTGTCTCTGGATCTAGTACTTTAAAGTTTGATGATGTTGTCTGTGCAATCCTTAGTGAGGAAATGAAACAGAAAATCTACGGTGAGACATCATGTAATGCTTTGACTGTAGAGACTAGGGGAAGAAAAATGGAAAGAGGAAAGAGCCTTGGATATCGCAGTAAGTCAAGAAAAGGAAGATCGAAGTCCATATCAGGGATATTGTGCTAGAAATAAGGGAAGAAATGAAACCTAAAGAAAGGTTGCAAGTCTCGAAAGGTAAAAGGAGGAGACGCATAGCAATAAAATAATCATGAAGTGAATGTAACAGGTGACGTGTTGCAAGATGCTTTGATTCCTTCTTTAGAAAATATTATTGATGCCTGGGTGGTAGATTTAGGGGCCTCATTCCATGCCACACCTGATAGGAAACTTTTTCAGGATTATGTTCAAGGAGATTTTGGACAGGTTCGATTGGGTGATGATAAACCCTATAAAATCATTGGAATGGGTATAATTTTCATAAAACAATAGAATAGAAATCAATGGCTATTGAAGGAGGTAAGGCATTTTCCAGATCTTAAGAAAAATATTATTTCAATAGGGCAGTTGGGAGGTCAAGGTTGTGTGACTACTTTTATAGATAAAACCTGGAAGGTCACTGAAGGATCCCTGGTAATAGCAAAAGGAGAAAATGTTGGTACATTGTATTTATGCGATGGTATTTCTAAATTTGTTAATGCTTTAACCTCTACAGGAGAAGATACGATAGTGTGGCATCATAGGTTCGGGCACATGAATGAGAAGGGGATGCATATTCTTCACTCAAGAAATTTGTTGCCACGTATGAAGCATGTTGATTTAAAATTTTGTGAAAAATGTGTTTATGGAAAACAGAAGAGAGTCAAATTCCTCAGAGTTGGGAAAGAAAAGAAGAGTGGAAAATTAGAGCTTATGCATACAGATGTATGGGGACCTACTCAGGTATCATCTCTTGGTGTCTCTCGTTATTATGTTACTTTTATTGATGATGCAACCAAAAAAAACCTAGATTTATTGTATTCAAAATAAATTTGATGTATTTGATACTTTCAAGAAATGGAAAGCTTTGGTTGAAAATGAGACAGCAAAAAGGTTGAAGTGCCTCAGATCAGACAATGGAGATGAATATTGCAGTAAAGAGTTTTATAGGTACTGTTGAGAGAAAGAAATTCGCAGAGAGAAGATGGTTCCGAGAACACCACAAGAAAATGGTGTGTCAGAAAGGATGAATAGGACAATCATGGAGTGTGCAAGGTGCATGAGATTGCATGCAAGATTTCCTTTAAAATTTTTGGTAGATGCTATACATACTATTATTTATCTAATAAATAGATGACCTTCAAGTTACTTGGATGGTGGTATTTCAGAGGCGGCATGGACAGGTAAAAGGGTAAACTACTCTTTTTTAAATACTTTTGGTTGTGAAGCCTTTGTCCACATTAATAAAGAAAATAGAACAAATCTTTGGGAAAAATCAAATAAATGTACTTTTATTGGATATGGTGTTAATGATTTTGGTTCTCCCTTTTATGATTATGAAAAACACAAAATCATTAGGAGCAAAGATGTCATATTCAAGGAAAAGGTTTTGTATAAGGATCAACTATAGGAAAAGAAATAGGAAAAAGAAAATAGAGAATACATGGTGTTCGACGAGATCCCAGAAAAAGTGATGGTGCCTAAAAATCATAATGATCAAAATCTAGAACAACAACCACAATAGCAACAAGCACCTCAAACAACTGAAAGTGGTGTTAGAAGATCTACCAGGATAAGTAGACCCCCTGAACGATACTCTCCTTCGTTATATTATGTATTGTTGACTGATTCTGGTGAACCAGAATGTTATGAAGAAGCAGTACAGGTAGAAACTAGGAAGAAGTGGGAATAAGCCATGAAAGAAGAGATGGACTCCTTAGCACATAACCAGACTTGGGACTTAGTCAGGTTGCTTGCACGTAAAACAACATTGCAGAATAAATGGATTTACAAGTTGAAGGAAGAAGATGGAGGTAGTGTTATCACTATGATATTTCTTTTTAAGTATGAAGAAATAAAAACCAAAGGTAACCACAAACCACTTTTGGACATCAGAACCTAGCCTTCTTAATGCTCAGAGAGGGATCTCTCATTAAGATTTAACTTTGTTTTAGTTAAGATGATTTTAGGCTATTTATTGCTTGCACTTGGGTTTTCTTTTGAAAATTTGGTGGTTGGATCACTTTACTTAGATGGACAAAGGATTGGCTTATACCATTGGGATATGGAGTCAGATATTTGACAAGCAATACTGGATTCAATTCTAAAAACAGGGTCTATAGGGAAAGATAGATGAGTTACTACAGATCTTGGAGGCTAAATGGTGAATGGCTTCAAATCATATCCAGGGAGAAATTAAGGGTTCCCTAGGTTGGACTTTGGAAGAAATGAAAGAATTTAACCAGGATGGGAGAGAAATTAAGGGTTCTCAAATCCGGGTATCAGAAGAAAACATGTAAATAAATTATTGTGCAAAACAAAGTGTAATTAAACAAATTCTGAGTGATATTTCTAGTTAATTCATTTAGATTTTAGAACACATTTAAAAAATAAAAACACAAAAGAAAGGTAACATAATCACGCAAAGAAAGTACTTCACTACAGATGGCTCATATCATGAATCCTGTAACGAAATGCTTTTATTACTTTCTCCAATCTGTTGACTTGAAAATAATAGAATCACCCTTAGATTCAAGATCACAATAACTCTACAATGTAAAATAATCCCCACAATACTTCGAATTTTGAATTATTTATACAAAATTTTATTTACAAAATATCTCAAACTAATTTGAGATTTAATCTAGGAAAAGGAAAATATATTCTTGCAAGAAGATAGAGACAACTATTGAACTGTTTCATGTTGTCCATGTTATTTTGGTTCTCCTAGCTATTATGATTTGCTTTTAGCCCTTTATGCTGGCAGGCTATTTGGATTTTACGCTAGATGCTCTGTTTGACTTTCATCTTTCATCTGATACACTTTGACTATGCCAAACTATCTTCATCCTTTTACCATCCTCATTTACTTTTTACTATACACTTATATTTTTAGTGTGCTTTTACTACAGTAAATCACAAAGTTTTTGCCATGTTTCTTCATCTAGTAACTAGATATTGAGCATTTTCCTATATATCTCATCAGCCTATGTATATTTGGAAAAACTAGGCTTATTAATAAATAAGTGTTTCACCTCATGCTGGAGGTAAAACAGATTTCCAAAAATTTGGTATAATACTCTATCAGTTGGTATACCACTCATTGGTGATGTATTTTCCTATTCTTTGGCTACTTCTCTGATTTTCTTGTTGTAGTCCTCCTGTGTCATCAATTTATCATTTATGACTAAGGGACTAGGTATTCCCTTCTCTCTCATAACCTCAAAACTAGTCATAAACCTGTCAATGGCTAGTTGCATGTTTTGACACTTATCTTCTAAATTTAACATTAAATTTCTCTTAGCTAGGACCCTCTTGACTTCCAAAAATGTACATGTCTTGTCAGGTTTGTTAAGTTCTTATAGCTCATATTTTCTCTTGGAGTCGAGGAATTGAATAATTCTTATTGCTTCCTCTGGCATTTCTCCAAGCTCTTCTTTGACATTTGGGATGGCTTCTATAGCTTGTTTGATTAAGTCTATCTACTCAAAAATAACCTAGATAGATGGCCAAATATCATTGACAGAGTCAATGATATTGGCCCATAATAATTTTTTGGCATTTCCCAAAGGCTCACTCAGTGTTAACTCTTTCTCTAGGCTTTTCACTCTCTCATTCATTCTGGTAACCTTTTGTTGTTCTTCCTTATGCATGATCTAGGCTAACCTACAATCTGTCTCTAAGTTGGTAAGTTTCTCTTTAACTTGTTCATTTCATTGGTCTAAATGGACATTTCCTCCATTGCCTTGACTAGCCTATTTGCTTCATCACCTATTGTACCTGTTGTTGTTGACGTCGTTGTTGATGTAGTTGTTGTAGTTGTTGGCAGTGCAGTGGCCATTGGACCAGTGGGAGCTAATGTTGTTGCCAATGTGGAAGGCACAGTTGTGGTCACTGTAGGAATGATAGTTGGAGAAGCGTTGTCTATACTATCTTATTTGATCTGGATCAAGCTATCTAGTTCCTTTTCCATTTCCTTCCATTGGTCATTGAGTTGTAGCACCAAGTCCATAATTTCTTCATGATTTGTTTAGCTTTCTAGGACATCTTTTATTTGAGGGTGTTGTGTTTGAGGCAACTTGAGTTGTCTCTTAAGGGCTGTAATGTCTTCATTTTTCTTCTTAATTAACTATTCAGCAGCCTTGATGTCCTTTGGGTCATGGCCCAGCTTAATGATCAGGTCTTCTAAGGATTTGACCCTTATGTCTTTGGCACTGGAAGATGCTTTTTCCAGTTTGTATTGAGCTATCATATTGTCTAATGAGCCCTTGAGCTTGAATGTTTGATTCGGATTTAAGCAGGAACGCAATAGATTACAGAGATAACCATAAATACAGCGATGCGATAACCATAAATAAAGAGATGCAGCGGAAATAATACTTCATTTCATTAATGGAAAATACTGAAATATGCTTACAACCAGAAATGGGAATAAACCAGCTAGGGCGATGGTAGCTTATCTCTGAGAAGAGATGTGGTGACTACATGCCTCTGAACTGTTCCGAACTGTGTTACAATGAGGCTCGAAGGCCTATTTATTGTTGAGAAACAATGGAAAACCCTTCACATTCCAAAACCTAACCTCAGAAGATGAAACGCCAAAATTGTGGGCCCCGTTTTGGGTAAATTGGTACATCAATTTCCCGGGGTCGTAACTTTGGCATACGATCTCCGTTTGACACGTATGATAGCTCGTTAGAAAGATCTACCCGAGAACTACCACTTTGGGAAGGGCAACATCAGCCTATGGACCCATGTTGCCCCCAGATTTCCCAAAAAAACGTCGTTTAGGGCCTCAAAACGGCTCCGGAAGTTCAGGACCCGAAAAACTGCTAAAAATAGTAAGTTGTGCTACAATTAAGGAAACTGAAAATGCTGAGAAAGACAATGGTGGGGGTCCAGGTGGATTTGGCAAGTGGCCACCAATATCCACCTGGATCAAACTTAGAAGAATTGCAGAGGTAAGAACTTCAAGTATAGGAGTGCTCTTTTAAGGGATTTTAACTTCATTTACATAAGAAAATAAAGACCCGCAACTTCATTACCATACTTAAAGGAAGAAAACATATGATCACACATAACATAGAAGACACAAAATTATACTCAACAATGTGTGGAAAACTTTTGTTTCTTTCATTAATCGACAATTGTATCAGGAATACAGTGGCCTAGTATCCAGGTTCTCCAAAGTTTGAACCCCATCTCTCTAAATTTTCCTTTTTTTATACCTTATGAGACAGTTGGTAGTCATCAAAACTGTCAAACTACTTAACTATTTCCCTAACTGTCTAAAGTAAAAAATATTACAGAATATTACACAGAGGGTAAAGGACACCTCATTCTAAAGAACATAAAATAATAGGAAGTAACGAAAGTTAGAAGATGATGGCTGCTCTCTATTCGAATCTATATCTTTGAGCTTTAACGGAGCAATGGATGAAGGGCGAAAGGCTTTGGAAGCATTGTGGGGGATAAAGAATGTATGGGAGCCTCAATGAGGTTGAACCCCCGTAGTGATTTTTGGCTGCACATTTTGGTCAACCGTGCTAACGTCACAGTCAACTACGCGAGTCGATCTTTGACTAACCTTTATGCTCATTGCTTCCCCACAGCGCACCTTAAAGTACTTGTCAAACTATCGCTTGATCGCACTTCTTGAACCTGCATGACATTTAAATGATGGGGCAGGTCCACGGAACTTAAAAGAATTAACACTCTAATTTATAAAACCTGTCGCGTCCGCTTTTTCAACGCACCTTTGACTCCCTTATGGACCCGATAGGAAATAGAAACCACCAGTTAATGATCTATCAGGTCCTATTTTAATGATAAAACTCGATTAATTTTCCACCCGATATTCGTCAGATCCCATCTGTTTCGATGGACAGCTGAGATTGGCCTGGACTTCAGCAAATTTAAACTGCGTTTGATACACCGTCGCATCCGATCTTCGAAATAAACCCATTCTAGTTAACTTATGTGATTACCGTTAGATCTGTGTCTTGTTGACCAGACAACGATATTCTCGCACATTTATCACTTTCAAAGCCATTGAAAATATAAAATCAACCATTTCTTTCATATTTTTTGATTTTATAAAACTAAAAATAAAACTTAAATAACAATGGACAATGGATGCTACAACATGAGGTATGAAAAAATATTTCACTAAGTCAGACTAACAAAGTGGCTATCATCAAGTTAGAATAGTTGAAGAGGACATTTGGAAAACCACATTTAAAACTAAACAAGGATTGTTTGAGTGGCTTGTTATGCCTTCCAGTCTTACAAATGATCCAACTACATTCATGAGAGTTATGAATGATGTATTGAGATCATTTCTAGATGACTTTGTCATTGTGTACTTAGATGATATACTCATATTCAGCAAATCTAAAGATAAACATGTAATGCATGTAAACATAGTACTTGATGTCTTGAGAGAAGAATAGTTGTTTTTAAAGATGTCAAAGTGTGAATTTGGCAAGACTTCTTTAGTGTATTTGGGGCACATTGTTGGAGGAGGTGAGCTGAAGATCGACCCCTCTAAGGTTGAGGTCATTCTGAATTGGCCCAAGCCCAATACAATTACGGAGGTAAAAAGTTTTTTAGGGGCAACACAATATTGGAGGAAATTTATTGCTATTTTTTCTTCCATTGCATCTCCATTACATGCATTGACTAGTGTCAAGAAAGTCTTCCATTGGGGAGATGTACAACAGAAAGAATTTGATGGTTTGAAGCAAAAGATTAGTTCAACATCGGTATTGGCTCTTCCGGATCTTAGACAACGATTTGAGATTGAAACAGATGTTAGTGATTATGCCATGGGAGCAGTCCTTATGCAGCATGGTAAGCCCATTTCATTTCATTCTGAAATTTCTAATGGAGTTGTGACTAACTATCCCACCTATGACAAAGAACTTTACGCATTCGTACAAAGTGTCAAAAAATGGAAACACTACTTGATGGGAAAGGAGACCATTATCCATACTGACCATCAACCATTACAGTACTTACAGTCGTAGTCAAAGTTGCAGCACTCATGACACTTCAGATGGATGGGTTTTCTACAACAGTTTCACTTGGTTATCAAGTACAGAAAGGGAAACTACAATAAGGTAGATGATATGCTTTTAAGGCCTATCATAAATTCATATGTTATACTCAAGCATAATTATGTTTTGCATGAAAGTTACATTGATAAATATGCATATGATAGTGACTTTCAAGATGTGTATGCAAGCTTGAGTCAAGGAAACCAAATAGAAGAGTTGGATTATCACGTACATAATAGTTTGTTGTATCACTTGGGCAAGTTGTGTATTCCACAGGGAGAAAGAAACGATATCATAAGGGAGGCACACACTTCATTGATTGCTGGACACTTTGGTGTAGGCAAGGTAGTAGCAAATCTCCAAAGGTATTGTTATTGGCCACGCATGTTTGATAATGTATCTCATTTGATTAGAGGATGTTATTTGTGTGAAATAAGTAAGCCTAGTAATAGGAAATTAGGATTGTACAATCCACTTCTGGTACCTTCATGTCCATGGGAGAGTATCTCAATGGATTTTGTAGGAGGTCTTCCATTGTCAAGGAAAGGTCATGATTACTTATATGTAGTTGTAGACAGGTTCAACAAGATGTGCATACTAACACCATGTAAAAAGCAAATTACAGCTGAACAAACAGCTCATCTTTTATTCAAAAAAATTTGGGTTCATTTTGGTCTTCCTACTTCCATTTTAAGTGATCGATATTCTCAATTTGTTGGGAATTTTTGGTCAAATTTGTGGGACATGATGGACACAAAGTTGAAGAATATTACAACCTTTCATCCGCAATAGAAGGGAAAATTGAGGTGGTAAAAAAACAATCATTCATCTTCTTAGAGGATATTGCAACAAACATCCCAAGTTGTGGGATGAACAGTTGCATTGCATACAAAATGTATACAACAAGGGCAAATCATTCCTCCACAAACACATCTCCATTTGAAGCATGTTTTGGGTACTTGCCATGGTCGCCATTGGACTTCATCATTGAGAAAGATGTCGCCATCAGTGGTCACAACGACATCAATAAGGCAAGGAAGTTCATAGAGAAAATTCAGTTGATACATCACACAGTGCAGGAATAGCTGGAAAAGAGTCAAAGAAGCTACAAAGCAAGGCATGACAAACATCACATTGATCACAAATTTCAAGTTGGAGACAAAGTTTGGTTATATATATTAGCAAAGAGAGACTTCAAGGGGAAGGTAAAAGCCTTAAGCCAATCCGTTATGGTCCTTGTAAAATTCTGGAAAAGATTGGTAACAATGCATTTAAGCTTGATTTGCCTCCTTATATGTAAATATACTCTGTTGTTAATGTTGAGAATTTGAGATTGTTTGAGCCTCCTTTGATTGATGATCAAGGAGAGCATGTTCAACTACCATCAATAGATGATTTCTTGCCAGAATATCTTAATGAACTTTAGCAGGATTTCATACTTTACAAAAGAACCAGGACTTCGAAGAGAGGGAATGTCGAATACCTTAGAGTGGGACTCAAGGGACAAAAGACTTCTAAAGATAAATGGTTGCAGATCGAGAAGGTGAGGGAGTTGTACCCTCACTTGTTGAACAATTGATAGTATCTTTTTGGGTCCAAAAGGCTTCTAGTGGGGAGGAATGATCAGATGCTCAGTATTTATCTCAAAATCAAAGTTCTCAGAATGGCTTGAAACCTAAACGACTGTGTCCATCTCGGTAAAACGATCCTAACGCAACTCATTCACTGAAAACTAAATTCGTATGAGGAAGTTATTAAGCTTTGTCCGCTTTTCCAAACATGAAAAAAAAAATGCACAACCACTGCACAGTCAGAAGTTTGTACTCCTGACGTGGCAGGTGTGCAAGGTCAACTGTGGTCAGCATTCAGTCAGAGCTTTCCATGTTTCAAATTTTTCTTGGTTGCTAGTGGAGGTGACGTGGCATATTGTGATTGGTTTCGAACAGGACCAATGAGGAGGGGACAAGTGGCAAGTGTGGAGGCCGCCACGTGCCCCTCCCCAAAGGACCAATTATGGGCAGTGGTAAAATTTGTATGGAGGCGCCGAGGTTCAACCCCGCGACCTTCTCTACATAGTCCAAGCACCATACCATTACACCACACCATTACTTCTTAACATATGTGTTCTCCACGCATATTTGAATTTGAATGCAATTAAATTTGGCGGTTAGGAGGGCCAACCCTCCCCATGTGAACACACCAACCACCACGGCAAATGGTTAACATTAACATCCGACATCTCCAACAAACCTTAACCCTCATGGTTATGCAACATGTGAACTCTCCGGCAGAACAACTACGGTTAACATTAATTCCGGCGAACAAAGCGACCCAAGAATCGTTAACATTTAATGTTTGGCATATGACACCTCCGCGGAAACCGCTAGGCTAATGGTTTCAGAACCGTTAGCGGAAAATGTGCCAGAAAACCACGCCATGTGATCTCCTCTGCTTAAACTGCCAACAGTAAAGGCTAACGGTTTGTAAAACGCGTGGTGTTAACGCTAATCACAGATTAGTGTTTAATTAATCTAGTTTAACATTAATTAAACCTTCCGTTTAATTCAGCAGTGATTTTGGCTGAGCCCCCTAATTCGGTGGAAAATCCATTTTAGTGGAGCTAACTGGAGTTCCTCCAATTTTAGAGGAGCGTTTCTAGGGAAAGATAGTTTGGGTCATAACTAGAGCATTTTTTGACCAAATTGAGCTTAGGAAAAGGTGTTCCTAGCTAATTTCGACATTTTGAACACATTGGAACAAGTCTCAAGAGCAATAGAGCTTTGTAAACAACATTTTTTCAATATTGAGCTAATACAGAGTCCTAAGCCATGGAAGTTGGACCAAGGAGATGTAGCACAAGAGGGGTGAACTCCTTCATCAAAACATTATTTTAAGTGTTCAAATTGATGGTCTGTTGTACTTTGAGTCGCTATTGCCCAACACTTGTTTTTTATGCTATTTTGTTCATGTCTTTCGCTTAAAACTTGATAAAATTTACATGTTTCCAATCACAAACACCATAAGAGAACCATGCATAGGAAGCAAAGGAAAAGCATTTGTTTATAAATCTATAATTGAAATTAGCACAACAAAACTAACATTCAATAACAGATCAATTTTGCATAGAAATCTCCCTCAATGTTAGATACACCATTATTGCTCTAACAACGCTCATAATCTCCCATCAATTTTCTCTAGTGATATGTAGAATGAAAGGTCATTATAGTCCTTAATAATAATAATAATAAAAGTGACATCTCATTCATTGCCCTGTTGCAACTTGAATGTTATGATAGCATGCCTTTATTTGGTATTATATAGTACATTATTGCAAACAAACCTTTCTTCATCTCACCAACATATTGTGCCCTAAGAATCACCATTTCCTTTCATTTCAAATTAAGACCTATGCTTGTTGAGGACTTCATGTAGTGTATACAACAATTGCAAGGGAATTGATTTGCATCATAGATGGTGAATTCTAGGGTCTTAAAATTTTCTAATTCTATTTAGAGGATATATATAACTTTTTCTTTTAATAAGATGAAATCATGTCACATCAGTAACCATGTGTTGTCTAGGTTGGAATGGCCCATGCAATATGAAATTCCAAGGAAGCGAGCTAAGAAATTTGCCTCAAAGGTATACAACAACTTTGTCAAGGAAAAGGTTATGTTTGATAATTAGAAATCATAGTTAATTACCTGGTGATTGGTGCATTGCAATGGAGTTAGTTAAAAAAGTAGACAATTTCAACTTTTTCAATTGGGCTTTCTTTTCTTCCACTTTTTTTTTAACCAACAAGGCATTTGCCCCACCCTAATCCACTCATTTTTTGAAATTTTGATGATTTGGGACTTCTTAAAATGGGATAAAGCCACCGAGGGAAAAGTTTCAGCGTGAGAGCTCCCATCAATAAGGTGGAACTATAACTTCTGACAAAATTCTTACAATGTTTGAAGAGAAATTTCACAAAAAAAGGGTTGAGCTTGTCCACTTTTCAAGTTACTTCCACAACAATTGGAAACTTCATAACACAATAATAGAATATACACAATTTCGTTGACTTCATAGTGTGTAAGATACTAGCTTAGATGGAAGACTTAAAAATGGCGTGCTCTGCGAAGGGTTTCGGACGCTCCAGAGCTTCACAGGACGGCGCAGCCAGGGCTCGTTTCTTCTCCTCGACGGTTCGCCTCCCAGGCACAGGTCCAGTGGCTAGCCTGCTCTTCTTTTGGGATCTGCGCAGCTCAGCCCTTGAGCAGGTTTCTTCCGGCGGAGGGGCAGAACTGAGAACTAGCGTCTTTTGCCAGCTCTGCTTCACCCGTGAAGGCTTATTCCAAAAACCCCACAGGGCTATTTTCTTTGCCACGAATGGAAACTGCTTCTTGACAGCGGCGCAACAAGAGCTCCCTCTGCGCGAGGGTTCAGTTTCATTTTTTATGTCTGTGCTTACCCCCTGTTCGGTTCCGTCTCCTCAGAACCGTTTATGGGCGGGAAGTTGGGCTACTTTCTTTATCTTTCTTCCTTCGAAACAGTGTCCGTCCTTGCGTTATTCAAGGATTGGAAGTCTGGAAATAAAAATGCTTCTAGGAAATCTGGTTCTCAAAACATTTGAAAAATGCCAGAGCAAGGAGGATGCATGGCAAGTGTTTGACGGAATGCAACGTAGAGAGTTGGTCTCTCGGAGTTGGTCTCTAAGAAACAGTCGTGGGAAGCGGCGCCCTGTGGTAGTCTGGCCTCTGCTCGGCCCAGCAGAGATTGATCCAACAAGCTTCAGAGCAGCCCTGCCCCCTCTCAAGCCAAACCCAGTGACTAAGATTGCGTGCTGCCCAGTGCAGGGAAATAAAAACCAGGCACAGGTTGGGCACCTGGCAAGCTGTGCAGGCACCAGCGTCCTCCCATCTCAGTCTTGCAGAGGACAACAGATTCCGAAGCACTCCGCGTCTTTCCAGATCTTAATAGCGCTCCTCTCGGGCAAAACTCTGCTTCTGTGGGTGAGCTCTTCAGATCTCGTGCAGGACCTCAAGCAAAAATTGGACCTTAAGATGGGGATTCCTTCTGCTTCTCAAAGGCTCCTCTTCAAAGGTAAACAGCTTGAAGATTTCTTGCCCCTTTCATTTTACGACATTCAAAGAAATGCTTCCATCATTCTTACCCTCCGTTTGAGAGGGGGAGCTGTTGGACAATCATCTTCAGCAGCAGCGTTTTCATACAAAGATGTTGTCCATGCTCAGAAACCCAAGAACTCAGCTTCACCAGCCCAAGCTCCAAAACCTTTTTTGGTGGACAAGCTGGAGGAAAACCCCTCCATTGAAGTAATGCATCCTATGATGGATAGGCAGTTCCAAATGTTTGTCGAATATGGCATTATTTGAAGGTTCAATGGGCTATGGCCACGCACAGCAGATCTCTACAAGTGGATCCACTCTAACTGGACCGACAATTGCAAGGTTCTTCTCTGTTCAAAAGGTTTCTTCATTGTTGTTTTTGTTGACAGTGAGGATTATAAAAAAGCATTAACTGAGGGCCCTTGGTTTTGGGACTCGGCGGGTCTATTCTTAACCCCATGGTTCCCAGATTTTGATCCCTCCACAGCTATCATTACCAAACTCCCCATCTGGGTCAGACTTCCTAACCTCCCGGCTCATTTATGGCACTTTGTTGTGTTTGAAGGAATCGGTAATACTCTAGGCCGCTTTCTAGCCACATACACCTCTAGAGGGGAAAAGGGCATCTACACCTTCGCCAGAATTTGCGCAGAAATAGACATGAGTAAAGGATTACCAGATCAGATCATTCTCAAAGTTGGAGACCTCCACTGGACTCAGACCCTGGACTACGAGAACACAACGTTCTGCTGCAGAAATTGCCATCTCACAGGGCACCTTCATAGATCATGTCCAACGATTTTGCCCAAAAGAAGAAGGCCGCTCCTAAGCCGAAATCCAAAAGCTGGAAACCTTGTGACCCGCCCCCCATGGATGATTTTAGTTCGAGCTCAGATGAAGAGGAAGTGGATGAGGACGGGATGGACGCTTCGCTTGCACAGGACCCGCCCCCATCAGGTCCTGAGGAGTCCACAGCCCCACCTCTCGCGCAGAAACGATCTCATGAGACCTCTCCATCGGATTCAGACAAGGAGATCTCTTCGTCCGCCCAGCACAGTTTGCAAGTCTTACCATCCCAACCGGATCATCTTGGATGGGTCAAAGTTAGTAAAAAGAAAGGAAAAAAGGGCCAAACTGAGGATTCCACCCAAGTTGGGTAGAACCCCTAGCCGGGCTCTTGCCTTCTGGTTCGTCTGTTTGCTTCTTGTTAAGCACTGCTCTCTTCTTGTCTACTCCTCAAGACCGAGGTGGATAGTCTATCCTTTCCGGCTGCCCATTTTCTTTGGGGTTATGTAGGAGGTCC
The DNA here is from genome assembly GCA_000404065.3 of Pinus taeda. Classification (NCBI taxonomy): domain Eukaryota; kingdom Viridiplantae; phylum Streptophyta; class Pinopsida; order Pinales; family Pinaceae; genus Pinus; species Pinus taeda. The sequence continues at coordinate 79,217 of APFE030827409.1, read as the reverse complement.
TTTGGTCTAGTTGTTGTGTTCTCAGCAGAGCTTCGGGATTTAGTCTGCCCGGGTAGTCCTTTTGTACAATATGTTTTGTTGTCTTAATACAAAAAGCTTATTTACACAAAAAAAATAGAATATACACACCATGTGACATGTGAAATGGTTTGAACCTTTTCTTTCTACTTTTAATGTTACACCCTTTCTTGACTAAATATTCACTCTTGGGTTTTGGAAATTTGGTGGTTTTCTAGTAGGAAAATTTGACTTAAGACTCTATTATATCGTCTCCTCAAAAGGTCAAATTTGAGTTGAATTCCCTATATTTCCAACAAACGTATTTAATGTGATTCCACATCTTAGTGGCAAACTAATTTTGTCTACACAAAAATTATTAGATCATAGTATCACAAACCATAAATGAGAACATACATATCAAACCAACCTCTGCTTCCTCAAAAGAAAATTATAATGTCAAGAATAAAGAAAAAAAAAATTATTATTTTCCATATTATATATATATATATATTGATACACTTTTATTGAATGTGTTAGGTCTCTCCCTCCTTATCTACCTCTCTCTGACACACAACAACAACTAAAGGGGTTACTTCAACTAGTGGCTAACAACATTGTTGGAGTATGGCTAGTTCTATGCTAACAAATGTCTGATTTGGTGTTGGAATATGAGTCTATGGACAATCACAAAAGCCGAGATCACCTTCTTATGACTTGTCATCATTATCTACTAATGTGGTTGTGCCATTATCCACTAATGAGTTGTCACATAAATTTAGATGTAGAGTGGCTAGATCCATGTACTATAAGTTGATATCATCAGATGAATATATGTCTTGAGAATGGCTTAAATCCTTTTCTACCAAGTACTTGTCTTGCTTGGTGTATTCTTAACATGGTATCAAAGACATGGTGAAGAAATGTTGACAATATTAGAGATTTTTGTGCTAAGGGGTTTGGTGGCTCCTCGATGGTTGTGGTCTATTGAAAGTGACGTGTTTTGACTCCTCCATGGTAGTGGGCCATGGAAACTGAGGTTTCTATACCAACAAAATTATAAATCTACATCTACTTGGAAGTGTAATGGCAAATACAAGGTCATTGTTATTTTTATTTCTCATTGATTTAAGTGAAATCATTTTAGTATTATGTCGGAGAATGCTTCTCTACATTTTTAATGTAGTTCTTTAAAAAGAATGTTGTAATTCAAAAAATGTGAAGTTTGGTAATAATTCACACTAATATTGTTGCAAGTACTCAAATTAAGCATAGATTTGTTTGAAGGAAACTATGTTGAATGTAATTTGGTTTCTATCAACATAGATCTATTAGCCACTTCCAACCAACATTTTCCCATCCCAAAGAACAATTTGCCTTCTCTAATTAGTAATTGTTGTTCTTTTTCTTTCGAGAGGTGGATGTATTTTGCATAGCAACCTCCCTCTATATTAGATTCATTGTTATCACTCTAACAATGTTCATTATCTCTCATTAGTTTCCTCTAATGATATAGAAAGATTGGTCCTTCGAGTCCTTGATGATCCAAAAATCAAAGTGATATCTTCTTCCTTACTCATGTTGCAACTTGAATGTAATTATAATATGCCTTTCTTTGGCATCAAATTGTGTGTAATTGTAAACATATTTTTCATCATCTCAATAACATATTATATCCCAAGAATCATCGTTTTATTTTCTTTCAAATTAAGGTTTTTCTTGTTGAGAACATCAGGTAGTGTGCATAGTTATTGCAAAGGAATTGACCTACATTGTACATGGTGACCTTCAAAATCTTGAAATTTTCCAATTCTTCTTTTGTTGGCCAAATACACATGTTATATATGAAAAGTGCATGATAGGATTAGATATATATAATCCTAAATTTAAGTATGTTCATTAGATACAAATTGAAGAATTGATCATTCATAAATACCTTGTTCAAAGACTCCAAACAATCATCTACTTGCTCTTCATTAACTTATAATGATACTCATATTCCTATCATTGTTGGTATAGAAGGACCATATTGGCATAAATAATATTGTTGACGAGTGAAGTTTATATGCTTCACTCACACTACCCGGAATCTCATAGGGGAGGTGAGATAATGGGACAAAGTTGGTGCTTAATGTCCTATATGTATTAACTATAATTATGTACAATGTCTTAATGTGTTGAACAAAAAAAACAAATATATACATAAAACAAATAAACTTAAAGCATAACTTTATACAATACGCACACTATACAACTTACCAAATTGCAGAGGTGTAAAACAAATTGTTAAAATAAAAATAGGAAGATTTATTATTATATTTAGTTGGCCACCAAACCACGTGAATACAATTAAAATTGATGCTAATTGGTTTACAATTTCAACAACATATACTAGTAATTCCACCCATAAAGTTTAAGAAATAAAACATAAAAATGTGAGGGGTGTATGCTAAAAAATAAATATTTTCAAATGTTGATTTTTTTTTTTAATCAAAAATATGTGACCACAACATTTTTTTATGGCATATTTATGTGAAATCATGACCAACATCTATTCTAGATGCCCTAGATGTTACAAACTCATATATAGGCAACTGAGTGCCAAAAACAAACAACATAAAATGATTGACAGACTTGGACCTCTTCAATAATATCGAATCAACAAATAATTTTGCGAAAGGTGCACCAATTAACACTGATATGAAATATGTTAGATCTTTTAACAACACAAATAATGTGGGAAAAAAAGAACAACTTGATTAGATCAATTGTTAAACACACATGGGCAACAAGGACAATATGAAAGATAAACATGCAAGTACAATTTTTATTAACAAGAGATATACATTTACAGTACATTATTGTGACCGTTGGGTTTCACATCCCAAGGTCTCTTGGATTCCTTTTGTCCATTCGGCTTCCACACTAACCCATTGAGGATTAGGTGTCCAACATTCCCCCCCTTAATCCGAAGGGTTATG